>JALPBZ010000020.1:0-163463 GCA_026538355.1 Cryptococcus sp. GC_Crypt_5
GATACTGTACACCCGCTCCACGCCCACGCTGAATCCGACACATGGAACTTGTTCTCTCTTGTTCCCACCAGCTTCCGAGAACATGCCTACGAGATTATCGTACCGCCCTCCAGCGGCTATTGAGCCCACGCCAATGGTCGATTCGTCGATCCCGTCTTCGTTCACTACGCCGCCCGCTTTGGCGGACTTGCTAGACTTGGAAGCTGGGTTGGAGGACGAGGAGGGAGTGGAGGATTCGGTGTGTGATGGTGCGGGGACAGACGGATTGGGCGCGATTGAGGGCGGCGCGGAGAGGCCGTGGATCGCCTCGAAGATGATACCCGTGTAGTAATCCAGTCCTCGAGCTAGAGACATGTCGAAGCTCATCTATGGCGCGTCGTCTGAATCAGCCATTAATCTAGATCATATAAGAAACAGCTACCCCACCTTGTCGAGGACCTTGTACACAGTCAAGTATCTGAACAAAGTCTCCATATCGTCCAGCCCCGCTTTGGCAGTGGGCACAGCCATGAGCGCTTTGTCCGACTTGAGCTTCTCCAAGAGCTCGAATCCGGGTCCTATCGACTATGAGCCTGTGCTTCTCGGCGCTGGACAAGGGCTAGCTCACCTTTCAGACCGACATACTCCCCAATCTTGTCTGCAACAGCCTCGTCAAGACCCTTCTCCACCGTCATCTCCTTCTTAACGTCGGCCCACGGCAGCTACATTGAGGAATGGTTAGGATTGCATCTCACATATACGCTTAGAACCCACCTTGTCTAGCTTGTCGACAGCAGAAGAGATTGCCCGGGTCTTGTCGGCCGGCACTCCAGCAAGCTCGAATATACCATCAAGGATTTTACGGTGGTTCAGCTAAACAAAATGGTGATCAATCACTTGCACGATATTCGAGCACCTCTGGACGCACCTTGATAGTGTACTCTCCGATATCCAGAGCTGTCAAAGCTTCACAAGCGACTCGCAGTGCTTCGGCGTCAAAGACCATGGGGTCGCAGGTACCGGCAATGTCGAAGTCCTGAGAATCAATGTCAGACACGTCACGGTTGTAGTGGGTGGTCGATTGGTAGCACTTACACACTGGTAGAACTCTCTCATTCGTCCTTTGGTCATGACGGGCTGATCTCGGCGGTAGACCTTTCCGATGTGGTATCGTCTGATGGAGGATAAGCCGTTCATGGCGACATATCTTGCGAAGGGCACCTATCGTGGCAATGGCTGTGGTTAGCTGTGCTGACGCAATTTCGCGCATTTTAAGCCAGCTACTCACAGTGAGGTCATAACGCAATGAACAGATCTCTCCGCCTTGGTCGGCCAAGTCATAGATCAACTTGGAGTCTTCTCCATATTTCCCGGCTAAGATCTCCCTGAGCTCGAAGACTGGGGTATCGATAGTGCTAGCATCATGTTTGAGGTAGATGCCCTCTAATGTGCTGAAGATCTTCTTCCTCAACAGCGCAGCTTCGGGTTTGTGGTCCAAGGTGCCTTTAGGCGTTTTGAGGACGAACGAGTGGGATCCAGCAGCTCCTCCAGCAGCTTTGGCCGCTTCCAGTTCCGCTTTCTGCACTTCTTTGAGGGACTTCATCTGCTCGATCTCGGCCGACGCATCGCTCTTGGACATCTTCAGCTCCTTGATGCGCACTTGCAGAGCTGAAATCTGGTCCGGGATGGAGGCGGACGACGACATGTTGGCAAAACACTGGAATGCTATGCGACAGTTGGATAAGTGAGGTTGATGAGGAGAAGCAAGCCTGTGTGATGTCCTGCGAGCGAGAGCGCGGAGCATACAAGTGGTTCAGGCGGTGTTGCTGCGACGTCGGGTGTAGAGCAGAAGTCGCAAGCTGATTGATGGTCATACACTGTAGAAAGTTGCGAGTGCAACCAACTCGAAACCGTCATTAGCGCATACACCTCGACTTTTGGGTTGATACTTCTGCTGCCGGGTATACGAATGTAGTACACGTCATTGCCGTTGTTGTGATGTCGGAATCAATATGCCCACGCGCTCGGAACCCTTCTTCTAGGGTTCTTCTAACAAATGTCTGGATTGCACTGTGTCCTGGTGCGCTGTGTGCTGTGTGCTGTGTGCTGTGTTGATGGCGTGCAAGGTGTTACCCCGTTTTCAATTACCCACTTGCCCTTTATGCTTGTTCGGGCACAGAGGGGCTCGCCGAGGGGCCCGAGCGTGGGACAACGTGGGTGATGGGGCACTGCACGGTAACACTGTGGCATTGCAGCACTGTATCGAAACAATGAATGATCAGCCGCGTGTCTATAAGAACGATCAGCCTCGCACTTTATCCCCTTTCTTTCTCCTCTTCACTCAACCTTCTGCAATATCGATCACACGTCCCGATCATCACTGCTACAGAGTACCAAGTACTCCCCAACCTACCACTCAACTCCAACCGGCCGCAAGGCTTCCGTCTATGTTTAGCAACGGTCTCTGCAGCGCACACAACCAGCACCGGTACGTATGAGGGATAATACCTCACCATCGTTGCCCTCCCCCATGCTGCATCTGTGACCGTCATTCATTTGCACCGCTGCCTCTACTGACTTGAGCTCTTTTTGTTCGTACTTATAGCGGTAACAAACACACTGCGGCAGCCCCATTAATATCACTCTAAACCCTTCGTCTCACCTCACATACCAAATCAATCCACAAAAAAAAGCGCAAGAAGATGGCTCCCATGGCTATTGACCCCATTGCGGCCGACGGTCATCACGACTCGTTCTCCCTCCCTGCGCAACAGCGCGTGGACCACTCCAAGGTCCACGCGAGCGCTAAGAGGGCCCCCGAGGGCGGCCTGATCAAGGTCGAGAGCGAGGCCACCACCTATGAGGCGGAGGGTATCAGGGCGAAGTTCACTGATCGGGGTGCCAGTGTCGTCAGTGAGTTGCCCATTTCCTCAACTACGACTGTGTACTTGTGGCTTACCTGGCCCGGCTCGCAGAAGATGCCGACGGTAAGCTGACGGTCAAAAAGACCGAGAAGAACTACGAGTTCTTTACCAAGTCCAAGGTTGGCCGCGTTGGGTGAGCTTTTCTTTGCTTTGAACGTTGACCAGCTGACATGAACCTACCAGTCTTCTGCTTGTCGGATTCGGGGGGAACAACGGTACTACCGTCCTCGCTACCCATCTCGCCAACAAGCACAACATCTCGTGGCACACCAAGAACGGCGTCCAGCAGCCCAACTACATCGGCTCTGTCGTCCGCGCCTCGACTGTGCGCCTCGGTACCGATCCCGAGAATGGCAAGGATGTCTTTGTCCCTCTCTCGGACATGCTGCCCATGGTTCACCCCAACGACTTTGTCATTGGTGGATGGGACATCTCGTCCATGCCCATGGACAAGGCTATGAACCGCGCCAAGGTACTCGAATGGGACCTGCAGAGGCAGTTGATTCCTTACATGGAAGGCGTCAAGCCAATGCCCAGTATCTACTGTAAGTGTTGCCTGTCATCGTGTATTAATGTACAGCTGACCACAAACTCCACCTCAGACCCCGACTTCATCGCTGCCAATCAAGCCGATCGCGCTGATAACCTCATTCCTGGCGACGACAAGGCTGCTCATCTTGAGCACATTCGTGCCGACATCCGTCGATTCAAGACGGAGAACCAGCTCGACAACCTGGTCGTACTCTGGACAGCCAACACTGAGCGTTACGCCGATATCATCCCCGGCATCAACGACACTGCTGAAAACCTCCTCAAGGCAGTTGAAGCGTCTCACGAGGAAGTCTCCCCCTCGACTGTGTTCGCCATCGCTTCGATCCTCGAGGGCGCGCCTTTCATCAACGGCTCGCCGCAGAACACTTTTGTTCCCGGCTGCATCGAGCTCGCTGAGAAGCACCAGACCTTCATCGGTGGTGACGACTTCAAGTCGGGCCAGACCAAGGTCAAGTCGGTCCTCGCCGAGTTCCTCGTCAATGCGGGTATCAAGCCACTGTCCATCTCGTCTTACAACCACTTGGGCAACAATGACGGTAAGAACTTGAGCTCGCAGAGGCAGTTCAGGTCCAAGGAGATCTCCAAGTCCAGTGTCGTAAGTGCTCAATTGATAACGGTGATAGAACCGGACTGACACTCGTGACAAACAGGTTGACGACATGGTCGCCGCCAATTCGATTCTTTACAAGGATGCTGCGACCCTCACCCAGGAGACCGGCGAGGTGGTCAAGAAGGGAGAGCACCCTGACCACATTGTGGTCATCAAGCATGTCCCGGCTGTTGGCGATTCCAGTGAGTTGACTCTAAAGGTGGAAACGTACTTGACTGACTCCGATTGCAGAGAGAGCCATCGACGAGTATTATTCGGAGCTGCTCATGGGCGGACGTAACGTCATGAACATCTTCAACGAGTGCGAGGACTCGCTCCTAGCTACGCCGTTGATCTTCGATCTGGCCATTTTGGCCGAGCTGCTCACTCGCGTCACCTACCGCGACCTTTCCTCCGAGTCGGACGAGCACAAGCCGCTGTACAGCATCCTCTCCTTGCTCTCGTACATGCTCAAAGCGCCTCTCGTCAAGCCCGGCACGGACGTTGTCAACTCGCTCAACAGGCAGCGCAATGCCCTCGAGCAGTTCCTCAAGGCTTGTCTCGGTCTCGAGCACAATGGCGACTTGTTGCTTGACACCAGGGTCTGGTAGATGCCGTGAAGGCTGATGAAGTGCGGATACGAGGGGATAGGAAAATATCTTTTTTGCTAGATTACTTTGACTCGACCTTCGAATAGTACCATTTGTGACTGCATGAAAACGCGTTCATCGCACCAACCAGCGCCGTCTCGGTGTGGGTGTTCAACGGAAGAGACACTGCTGACATATCGGGAAGAGTAAGATAGAGGCATACAGTAGTAGCGCTGTTTCAGAGCGAAAGTGGCGAATGATTTCTTTTGTGTTTGTGAGTTGTTGATCAGGTTGAAAGACATTCTACGTTGGCTCATCAACAAAGCAACAAGAAACAATGTGATGCAGCATGGATTCCGTGCGTCTATCTTTTGCTTTCGCTTCTCTCCAACTGACTGCATTCTTGCCCTCTCGACTATCTTCTCTTCCACTCGTCGCCTTTCTCCAGCTCCGCTCTGGCTCTCCTCCAGCATCCTTGACCAAGATGGACCTGATCAACAGGCTCAACCCCTTCCACCGCCCAGGAAGCGCCAGCGCCACTGCATCCCAGCGTAACTGCACAACACCCTACACCACCCGGCCCTCCTCTTCTCTCGAGGGCGAAGAGCACTCGTCCTCTATCGACGATACGGTCCCCCCGCCCCCGCACACCCGCGCTGACGGACATGAGAATGAGCGGTATGAGAGGTACTCCACCCCGCTGCCTCCGGCTCCGGCTTCACTGTCGAAGAGGGGTCATCGGCGTACGCCCTCCATACTGAGGTCTTTGGCGCATTATCCAAGTATGAGCGCGCTGAAGAACAAGTCTAGACGATCAGGGAAGAAGGGCTGGGGCGCGGATAAGGGTAATGGTCGTGATCATCTCTCAACGCCAGCGTTTGGCGGTCGATTCGATCGAGCCTCGGTGAATTCGCCGCATCTGGCGGTATCCGAGGTCAGTCCGCCGGGCAGTAATAGGCTGAGAAAGGGGAGTAAGAGTATCCCTCGAGACATGCGCCTCAGCTCCGACAGTCATGGTGCGTTCTCACTTTACACTCTCCACTCTGTGTCTTCTACACTCTCTCGCTCTCACTGGTCATATCTGACGTCTGCGTGATAGCATACGAGCCACTTCCGCCACTTCCTTCACCCGAATCCCGCGGTCTAATCAACCGCCCAATCTCTCGTCGAGAGGAGATATACCGCGCCCAATCCCCCAGCACGCGCTCAATTCGACGTAAGCCTGCCCCAAGCAACGATCTCTCCCGTGAACCCTTCCTTGACTTCAACGATAACGGAAGTCATACCCCCGACAGCGTCAGGTTCCGTATGCGAGTAGAGCTTGATCTTCGTCCTGTTTCTCGGAACAGTGCCAGGTCCGGAAATGTTTTGACTCATAATGGCTCGTCGCCTGGGAGAAGGCGGTACACGAGTTTCGATGAGAGGTTCTCTCCTGCTCAAACGACTGGTAGTAGCCCAGTCGACCATCAAGCTGACTGGTCACAAGGTATGGTGTCTCTGCGCCGAGCTTCGTGACCATCAAGCTGACAAATGCTATAGGCAGCTCAACGCCGCCACGCACCGGTCACATGTCGACCCCGCCTCGTTTGTCGGTGCCATCGACGACTCAGCATCCTCATCCAGTCCCTCTCGGCCAAGTCACCCACTTCGACTCATATTACGCTGATTCGACCACGTACTTTGCTCCTAACGATTTTGGGCACGCCTTCGGATCAGGTCGAATTATCGATACTGCCCGATTCGCAGACGAGGGGCATGGAAGGTTTGAAGAAGAGGCTCTTGAGATGTTCGTCAAGGACGAAGAGCTGCCCGTGGGTACTCCTGGGGGCAAGAAGGCGGATCTCAGGCGTGGCGCCTTTGTGGATGGTGCGAGACATGAGAAAGATGGTGAGTTGGCGTGGTGTGGCACTGCCAAAACAGTCATTGCATACTGTATTGACATGCCCTGGTTTGCAGCAATCCGCTTCTTCTCTCGAGACACGTATGGCCCAGCCAGTGTCACTCCTTCGAGCGCCACTCACGATACCCTGACGGTACCCAGCAGTGGTGTGACTCCTCCGCGCACGCACCACAGAGCCGAAAGCAGTCCGTCGCCCCGACGCAATATCGCTCGAGAGCAAGCGGCCAGAGCCGCCAAGCGATCTTCTTCCCCATACGAGATCAAACTCTCTCCATTCGTTGCCAAGCGCATGTCGCTAGACGCGTTCGGAACTCCTTCCCCGGCAGAGAGCTCGGACGATGGCCATATGGAAGAACTACTGCAGGACGAAGACGAGCAGGCAGACAGCGAGGAGTCTGCTCCCTGCTCAGTCGAAGAGGAGGAAGACGTTGATTGTGCTTTTGGATGTGGCGAGTCTCTGGCGAATACCGATAGCGACGACGGATTGGACGCATTCCAAAGTACTCCTCTTTCCACTATTGACGAAACTTCCTCCGCGAGTGCTCGGAACTCGTGGGATAACCCAGTCGACTATATCGACCTCCCTGCTCGACCAGCTCGAACACCTGCTCTGCACTCGGCGACCCTATCAACGACGGGCAAAACGGCTTATTTCACGCCCGACGCTGGTCTACCCGATGTCTACGAGCTCTCGTATGACTCGCCCGTGGCTAAGCCCCACTCCTCAGCACCACCCCTCGGCATGACCCACCGACTCCTAGAAGCTCATGCTGAGCACGCTCACGCCCTACAATCACAGGTCAAGGCGGGTGAGGTGATGATGGACGTCTTGAAGTCGGAGGTGGAAGAGTTGAAGGCATCGTTGGACGAGCAGAAGGCTGGAAGAGAGATTCTCTTGAGGGAAGTACAGGAGCAGGAGAAAGACGCGCAAGAGCTTAAGTGGAAATGCGAGAGTGGCGAGGCTGGTGAGTGCTCGTAATCATACTTGACTGGAAGACATCGCTGATCGCAACTCTCTGGTATCATAGCTATTATGCAACTCCAACAAGCAATAGTAGTCAACGAGCAACATTTCGACGAGGTTCAGGCGGAGAACTGGTCTCTTGCTACAAAGTGTCAAGAGTTGGAGACGCAGAGGGACGAAACATTGGTCGCACGAAAGGACGACGCCGTCGCACTCCAAGCGACAAAAGAGAAATGCTCGTCCGCCGAGCTGTCGTTGATGGAAGCCTTAGTCTGTGGCGAAGAGCTGTCACGGGAGAATGAGGCTCTCCAGCAGGATATCAGCAGGCTAAGAGAGGTGAATGAGCAAGAAGAGATTTCCAAGATCGAGACGAAAAGGGAGTTGGAATCCGCACATCAGCAACTGGCAGGACGAGATACCACGATCAACCTTCTTCGGCAGCAAATCGATGGTCTGACCACCGAACACGAGTCTAGGATGAGCTTTGTAGAGGAAGCAAAAAGGGCTGTCGAAGTCCAGCTTGAGATGCGAGATCAGGCGTTGTCTTCCACCCAAGAGGAGCTGCAAATTCTACGACAGCTCAATATCAGCCAACAAGAGGTATTGAAGGCTAGAGAAGTCGATGTGCAAGAAAAGGACCTCTCGCTTCGAACTCTGCGCGGTCAACTCGATACTCTCCAAATACTCTTCGCTACCGAATCTCAAGCAATGACATCTACCAAACTCGACCTGGTCGAAACAGACAGGACGATCTCGACTATGAAGGAGAAACTCGGATTGATGCGATTCGAGAATGACGAAAAGCTGTTTGCGGCTCAAGAGGAGATCCGCAAAGTGAGGGATGAGGTGGAGGAGTTGACGCGGATGGGCGCGGAGAGGGAGTGGGCGGCGATGAAGGCTAATGGGATGATGGCGAAGTACGAAGAGGAGAAACGATGTTGGGAGGAGGAGAAGGAAGAGGTGAGTTCATCGTTGGCAGTTTGGCAGTTTGGATTGGGTGCTGATGAAGCTTTACTGTAGCTGGTCGACCTGCTTGAGCGTCAACGAGAAGAGTCAGACAATACCATGTTGCTCCGCTCGCACCTTGCCGACGCTAATGAGCAGCTCAAAGCTACTCGCGTTCGAGCCGACTCGGTCGAGGTCGACCTAGAAGAGACTCGTTCTGCCCTCCGACGCCAGACGGAAGATGCCGAGCGTGTCCAAAGCCGACTTCGCGCACAAGTGTCAGATCTCGAGGACGAGCTAGACTCACGTCTGAGTGCACTGAGCGGCGCAGTGGTAGAAGCCGAGTCGCTCAAAGCCCGTTCGGCGGACTCGGGTTCGCGCCTCGAACGATATCTCGCCGAAATCGATTGTCTGAAATTGAGCGAGACGACCCTCAGGTCCGAGTTGGAAGAGACCCGCCGGAAGTCCGCGATGACCGAGATGGGTAGAGTCGAATTGGGCAAGAAGGTGCGGCAGCTCGAGGAGGATAAAGAGCTACTGAATGTCGCGCTGGAGAGCAAGCAGGTCGAGCTGGCGCTCGTGCAGCGGCGAGAGAAGAGTAAACCCCCTCATACCAGTTCCTATGCTCAAGGTGCAGCAGTCGCCACGCCCACGCCCACGCCCATGACCCTTCGATCGTCGAGCAGGACGGGACTCTCCTCGTCCCTCTCTGCGACTCGCTCCACTTCGTCTTTGCGAGCAGGGACAAGGGTACCGGCGACTCCCACCCCGTCCTCGGGTCCAGATACGACTCCCATCCCGCGACGACTGACCGCCTCCACTTCCTCTTCCACTGCGACGACGACGGCGGCGGCGATAAGAGCAAGGCGCGAATCGACCGTCGGGCTTGCGTCGAGTACACGTGCCCCGCTCAGCGCGTCCACGAAGCATAATGCCACGCCGACTTCTGGATTGGCGACAGAGAGTAAAGTGGTGAACAGGAGAACGAGTCTTCCTGTCCTGGTTAGGAAGCCGCCTGTGCCTCTTGCTCCGACACGTAATCCGGGCAATGCGTTGAGAAGGGTCGAGGAGGTTTGATGAACTCGACGTGGCTTGATGCATTTTCGAATTAGTTGTTGGATCAGAGGCATTGTAGATACGTTCGCGCGTTAGAAAATAATTGTAATTATGATAGCACTATACCCATTTGGAGTCGAGTTGATGCTTTGGCGAGCTACGTGCTTGAGTGCATGCAAGAGAACAATGACCCGATAAGTAAAACGGGGAAACAGGACGCAGCCACGACATTGCCTGTTCCCAGTTTCCATATATGGCATATCGATACTCGTCTAGCAACTATGTGAGCTCGGTGACGTTCATGGGCATCTCGTCGATTTGAGTAGAGTAGTACTGCTCAATATCGCGCAGGATCCTGACGTCTTCCACGGTGACAAAGTTGATTGCTACACCTTTACGGCCGAATCGGCCACTTCGACCGATACGGTGCAAGTAGTTTTCACGAGATGAGGGGAGATCGTAGTTGATAACGAGGGAGACCTGTTGCACGTCGATACCTCTTGCCCAGACATCGGTGGTGATCAAGACACGACTGCGAATCATATCAGCCATGATTCTTGCGTTCTAAAAAGGCATATGGAACGGCAGGACTCACCTCTGACCACCCCTGAACTCGGCCATGATGGCATCTCGCTCCTTCTGCACCATCTCACCGTGCATGCTGCTAACGGTGAAGTTTGCCTCGCGCATCTTCTCCGTGAGCCAGTCGACCTTGCGCCGGGTGTTGCAGAAGATGACCGCTTGGGTGATGGTGAGGCTACGAAAGAGTGAGCCGGATGTCTCGCACCGATGCAGCAAGATACGTACGTGTCATACAGATCACAGAGGGTGTCAAACTTCCAATCCTCCTTCTCGACAGCGACAAAGAACTGCTTGATCCCTTCCAAAGTCAACTCGTCACGCTTGACCAAGATCCTGATGGGGTCAGTCATGAATTTTGTTGTCATCTCAAGCACGTCGTGCGGTAAGGTGGCAGAGACAACGACGACTTGGGTCGCGGGAGGAAGGTATCGGTAGATGTCGTAGATCTGGTCTTTGAAACCCTTGTTCAAGAGCTCGTCCGACTCGTCGAGAATGAGCATCTAAAAAATCGTTAGCCAAAGCGTTGATGTGTGGACGATACCCACCTTGATGTCTTTCGTTCGGAGGTTACGGCGACGGATCATATCGAACACTCGGCCAGGGGTTCCGCTGACGACCTGCTGACCCGCCTCGAGCTTCCTGATGTCCTCGCCAACGCTAGTCCCACCAATACACGCGTGGCAGGACACGTTCATGTAGTCTCCCAAAGCCAGGACGACGGTCTGGATCTGGACCGCCAATTCTCGCGTGGGCGAGAGCACGAGCGCCTGCGTTTCGCGGATGTTCGAGTCGATGGACTGGAGCATCGAGATGGAGAACGTGGCCGTTTTACCGGTACCTGACTGAGCCTGGGCGATGACGTCTCGTCCCCGCATGATGGGGATGATGGCACGTTGCTGGATCGCAGAGGGCTTCTCAAAGTTGTATGCGTAGATACCGCGGAGCAGATCTTCCTTCAAGTTGAGTGCCTCGACTGATCACCGCATCAAAAAGGAAAACTCGGCGTCAGCTCGATGCGCCATGACAAGCACGCGCAAACACTCACAAGTGGGAGCCTGTAAGTCGAGAGGGACAAAAGTGTCATTTTATGAGCACCTCTGCACCTCTCGATGATGCACTGCGTGTTTTCCAACAAAACCAGCGCAGCGTGGACGGACGGATGATACGTACCACCGAGACCGCCTCGGAGGACTCGAAGACGAGCTTCTCGTCGCCGCTGTCAACGGCTGTTTGTCAGCTTGCGCGGACCGAAAAAGGCGAGGTAGCTGACTCACGTGTTGATGCCTGCCATGATGACTTTTGTCGCTTATGTTGTCTGTCCAGCGATGATAACATGAAGGAGAGGAACATTGACCTGGCACCGACATCTTCGTTATGATTGTTGCCTCGAGCTCGATACCGAAGGGAGAGAGGCAACGGAATCAAATATAGTCATAATGCCGATCATCCGCGCAGTGTGGCAAGCTGTCTTTGTTGCCGCTCGCATCTCGTGTCAATGCTACATTTGTCTTTGTATCTACAATGCCTTACAACGAGACTGCTTGAATCAAAACAGCGCAGTACATCGATCAGCGAGCACTTGGGTAGAAGAAGACGTAAAATGGACTCGATCATCGAGACGCAGCGACAAACGCATGAGGAGATTGAGCGGTACGAAGCTGCTTTGGCGGATATTCTCAGTCAAGCTCCGACCGTTCAACGAAATATCACTAGGAGGGATAGGAAGGCTGCAGAGGCGCTGGATCGCGTTGGTACGCTTAGGAAGGAGCTGGTGGACTTGTACGAGGATGTGCCTGGGTGCGTAGATCGCTTCTTGTCGCTAACTCTGCTGATATGCTGACTGGTCTGCTTTTCGTTATCTCCTCGCATCACTTCATTTGGAAATAATCATTTTACACCACCACTTCCTGTGTCACTCATCTACAGTCTAAGACCACGGGAGCTGCAGCTGCTGTCCGCTCCTCCAGCAGGAGAAGACGATCTGGCAGAGTTCTACGTGCGATTCAATAAGATCAAGGATTTCCACAGACGGAATACTGGGATCAACGCGCGGCAATTCGTGAACGAGCTGGAGGAACTGGTGAAGGGCGATGGGATTCAGACTATCCAAGTCGACGAGGACGAGGAGCCGACCATCATTGATCGTAAGTCCACCCTTCAGACACTAGCTAGCTATGAATACTGATTCGGTGATGTCGCTCAGCTCTGGACAGCGTGTTTAGCGGGAGTGAGGGGTACGGACGATATCTTTCTGTCGAAGTGCCCCACAGTCAATATCTCAACTTGAAGGGCGCAACTCGATTATCGTATATCGCATACCTCGACATGCTACGACAGGGCAAAGTGGAACGAACGCTGGATCTGAAAGAAAAGTCCTCTGCAGCGTACCTGGAATACGTGCAAACGCTGTACACCTACCTCTTGTCATTCTTCGAGCGAGCGCTGCCGCTGCTCAATGTCCAAGCGAAGATTACGGAGGAGCAGGAGAAGTTTGACGCGGCGTGGGAAGCGGGCCAAGTGGAGGGCTGGGAAGCGGGCAGCTCTAAGAAGGCCCAAGCGCAAGCGAGTACAGCCAACGGAGAAGGGATATGGTGTCAGTACTGCCAGAAGAGCTATTCCAAGCAGACGGTCTACGACGCGCACCTATCTTCGGCGAAACACAAGAAGAAGGAGAAAGAGGGCCTGGCCGCCTCAGATCCAAGCAAAGCAGCGGGATCCCCTGCTCCTGCTCCTGCTCCTGCAGCATCATCATCCCGCTCGAAAATCCTGCCGCACGCGAAACTCACGTTCCTCGTTTCGGCATTATTGACGTTTGACCCTATACCGCAACGCCTGGCAGACTCGAGGTCGGAAGTCGAGAGGAAGATGGCGTTGACTGCGCGGGAGAGAGAAGCGGAGATGGAGGAGCAGGAGGAGGCGCCTGCTGTGCCCGTGGCTATCGCGGATGAGGAAGAGGAAGAGGACGAGGATGGCAAGATCTACAATCCTCTCAGTGAGTCCTGCACGGGGTAGACAGGCAATGTCCATGAAGCTAATACCATATTTTAGAACTGCCTCTTGGTTGGGATGGCAAACGTGAGTCATTCGTATCTTTTGTGTGACCGGCCGTTATTGACGACCAGCCTCTACGATCGCAGCCATTCCTTTCTGGCTCTTCAAATTACACGGTCTTGGTGTTTCTTTCCCATGCTCTCTATGCTCATCCAACGTGAGTCCTGCTTCCTCCATAAAGCTCTCGTAGACGTATCGTTGCTGATGCTCAAATCACCCAGTTCCAAGGCCGAAGAGCGTTTGAGAAACACTTCTCAGAAGCGAAACATACGATGGCTCTGCGCGCACTAGGTTTACCGCCAAGTAAACATTTCCACAATATCACAGAGATCAAGGATGTCCTTGCACGTGAGTCTGCCCTCTGTCTTCTCTTACTTCTTACTTCTTCCTCCTTCCTTTCTGAAATTTCCCGCTGTATATAAGAAAAGGATGCGGACTGATTGCATGTGTGACTGTAGTGGCCGAGAAGCTCAAACGCGAGGGAAGACAGGAGATGGCAAGTATGGAGAAAGCCGAAGAGTTCGAGGACGATGAGGGGAACGTGTATGATAAGAAGACTTATGAGGACTTGAAACGTCAAGGTCTGCTGTAGAGCAGAGCGAGAGTCGGCGGAGAGGCATGTCGATACATTCACTAGCTTCGCATGTCGTTGCATCACTTACATGTGCTTGAAATGCGTATATATGCAACGATCAGCCCTTATGTGTTACGACATGTTCAGGCCGATGCAGTAACTCGCCATGGATTCTAAGTTGCTGACACCCACACCATGCACTCGGTCTTGCACACTCGGTATCGCACGCTTACGCTGCGGACTGATCCTTCTCGAAGAAACTTGGTACATCAACCAGCTAAAATAGCTACAAGCCCAACACCGTTGACTTTTCCACTTCATTACCATTTCAGTCTCATCCCACGACGCACCAACACGAACAGAGAACGAACATCTCGATCGCGACTGCACATTTACTGCGGTTCAAGATCAGCAAAGCGCTCTTCCTTTCAAGTCGGAAAATGAACGGACCTTGGCCATCATCATAGTCACGAACTCGCTGTAAGTCTGTCAGCACTTGCACGGTTGTTCGCTCTGAAGAGCAGTGGAAACGCACTTGTAGTCAATCATGCCGTCGCCTGTTCAACAAGATATCAGCAGAGTGTCATATGATTGATGACGAGGCACGAAGCACGAGCACGCACCGTCCTTGTCGGCCTCGCGGATCATCTCGCTGATCTCGGCGTCGGTGAGCTTCTCGCCGAGGTTGGTCATGACGTGCGCGAGCTCGGCGGCGCTTATGTGGCCGTCGTTGTTCTTGTCAAAGACCTGCGGGGAGCACGTCTTTACAATATCCTCATTGGAACACTTGCGTGGGACACACCTTGAAGGCCTCCCTGATCTCGTCCTCCGAGTCGGTATCGTGCATCTTTCGCGCCATCAGAGTCATGAATTCGGCAAAGTCGATAGAGTTGTTTCCGTCCGCGTCGACCTGTGCGTACAGATCAGCATATCAGTGAAAAAAAACTTAGTTTTTAAGCGAGGTAACGCGGACTGACCTCGTTGATCATGTCCTCGAGTTCGGCTTGGGTGGGGTTCTGGCCCAGGGAGCGCATGACGGTGCCCAACTCTTTTGTGGTGATGGTTCCATCTCCGTCTTTGTCGAAGAGGGAGAAGGCCTCTTTGAACTCTGCAACGCAAGTCACGCAAGTCAGATACGGTGTCGATCAGTAGCAGAGTTGGAAGCAGGGAAAGGCGCACCCGCAATTTGCTCTACAAACGCCAGGAGGATTTGGTGTCAGCTTTACTACACGTTAAATTCCAGTCATTGAGGTGCTATACCTTTAGTCTGCAACGCGCACAGTGAGTCAGCTCATATACCAGACGGAAAGCAGAGCGAGCGATGTTCTGGAGACGATTGATGGGCCCGTGGAGCCGTGGAAGCGGCATCTGCACTTGGATGCGATGGTTTTCTGGGAGCAGAGGCGACTCACAAGTTGTTCAGCCATATTGATTGTCTTGTCTCGTAGCTAGTCGTGAGGTATCGAAGAGTAGTGAGAGGAAAGACGAGAATAGAACAATAGATGTTGATCTAGTGCAATGCTCGGTGAAGCAGTGCCAGGTCGCGTTGCACTCTCACTCTCACTCTCAAACCACGCCGGATAGTCGCGGCCCCTGTTTAGTACAATTAACAGTTATCAGCCTCACTGCCACGTGATGACGTAACCGTTTTGCTCGTTGCCTCGTTGCACGAGAAAGGAGTACCATTGAAAAAGTTGGGATCATCGATGGACAGCATGGATTATCAAGCAGCTCACTGAGTGAAGTCATCCTATACCAATATCAGCAGCCAGCGTGTCAGGAGCGCGCACGATGGCAGTTTCAACGCCCACTTCAATCTTGTCCCGCGGCATATCCGCATATTCCATTCCGCCTGATCTGCTGTCCAACCTCTCTGTCCGATCTATCCAAGCGCAATCGACAGCCGACGACGATGACGACGAGGCGAACGCAGCTACATCTTCGACTCCCGCCAAAAATACTGCGGCAGCCACGACTGCAGCAGCTGGCTCGCTGAGCTGTCAGACTTGCCCAAACGTCGGATTTGACACCGTCGAAGAGCAAAGGGCGCACTTCAAGTCCGATTGGCATAGGTACAATGCCAAAGCCAAGCTCAAGGGCAAAGCTGTCGGTCAGGCAGAATGGGAAGAGATGGTCGAGCGTGAGTGCGCGGAGGATGAGAGTAAAGCCCAAAGCTAATGACCTATCTGTACATAGGCGTGTCGTCTATATCGGGCTCGGCGTCATCATCGTCGTCCGGCTCATCACAGTCAAAGATCACACGGCTCCTGAACAAACAGAAAGTAGCTTCATCCTCCTCCTCATCAGGAGAAGAAGCGGAGCTGGTCGACCGCCAGCGACGTGCGCATCTCCGTTCGGCGGTCATATGGTTTTCCCCGACTACCTCAATAGACGATCTGGGCATACCGAAAGACACGCAATTCGGTATTCACCGAGCGCTCTTCCCACCATTCGAGAATGCCGCGGACTACTTGAAGGAGCTGGCAGCGATGCAGCTTGCCAATCAGGCTGTTACGGCTCATGGGGACGACGAGGAGGGGGAGAGGCGGCTGACCATGTTGATGGTTGCCGGCGGACACTTCGCGGGCATGGTGGTGGGTATCAGACCCAGAGGCAAGAGCGAGAGACAGGACGTTAAAGGCGCGGGAGAAGTGAGGGTGCTCAAGCACAAGACGTTTCACCGTTATACCAGTGAGTCGAGAAGGTCGAATCCAGTTTCGATACTGACGTCTCGTCTGCAGCCCGAAAGAAGCAGGGTGGTTCGCAGGCTCTCAACGACAATGCCAAGTCCAAAGCCGTCTCAGCCGGTGCGATGCTTCGTCGATACGGTGAACAAGCATTGCAAGAGGAGATCCGCGCGCTTCTTATCGACTGGGCAGAAGATATACATGCTTCAGAGCGAATCTTCATCAGGGCTAGTACGCATGGCAAAAAGAGCTTTTGGGGCTATGAAGACGCACCTATCGAGAAAGGCGATGAGCGCATACGGGTGTTTCCTTTCCCCACTAGACGACCAGTGAGTCTCGGATACCACTCTTAACTCGACTCCAAGCTTACCACAACTTGCTGTAGACGCTGCAAGAGCTACTGCGGTGCTGGCACGAGCTCACTCGAGTCAAAGTCTCGCACTTGTCACAAGAAGCTCTGCAAGCGCAAGACGATGCGTATATCGCTTCGCTGCAACCCAAACGAGCTCCAATAAAACCAGCTTCTGCGCCAACTCCTCAGCCTGCTGCACCTGCTGTTCCCCGTTTATCCCCAGAGGAAGAAGCTCGACTGGACCGTCGGAAACGCCTTGAGGATATGATACGTAAAGGTCGCGTGGACGCTCTGAGGCCATTTTGGGCAAAATACAAGGCGGAATTCGACTCCTCTACTCTTGGTCTAGCCGCTGCATCAGGACAAGAGGAGGTGATTCATTACTTCTTAGAGGAAGAGAGGTTGGACCCTACAACGACGGTGGACGGCGGTCGACGAGCATACGACTTGGCAACCACCAAAGAGGCCAGAAACGTGTTTAGACGCTTCGCACATGCGCACCCAGATTTGTGGGACTGGAAAGAAGCTCACGTGCCATCTGGCCTGAGCGAGGAAATGGAGGCGGAGCACGAGAGGAAAAAGGCCGAGAAACGTAAAGGCCTCAGAGAGAAGTTGAAGGAGAGAGAAAAGGCGAGAGCAGCAGAAGAAGCAGCTTCTGCACCAGCACCAGCACTAGCACCCGCTCCGCCGCCGCTGACTCCGACGACTGGCGGTAAAGGTCCGCAGAAGCTCGGTGGAAGATTGGGCGGGGAGAGCACAGGACTTGGAGGACTGTCAGGAGAGATGCGCGCGCAGATTGAGAGGGAGCGTAGAGCCAGAGCTGCCGAGGCGAGGTTGCGCTAGGCGTCGGATTGTGTACGATCCTTTGCATAGATCATTATGCACTATGCACTCTGCACCTCGCTCGTCTTGCGAATCAACGCATAGAATGAAGCGGTTGTCATCATGCATACATCCTTGTCTGCTCTGCCACACGGCGCTGAGCCAGACCAGATCTCGGGTATTGCTGTCGCTGTAAGTGTTTGACGGATATGGGTGCGGGTTCAGACGAAAGCAGAGCGGTCGAGATTACTCGAGTAGTTACATCATACATGCGCAAGCGAGGTCTGAATAGCTAGTGTGCAGCAGCGAGTACGTGGGCGCGAGTACGAGATATCTCATACCATGTCAGAGTGTCAGTGCGAACGCCCAGTTACGTCGATGGCTGCTGTAGCCGCACATGACATGTCCCTGAACAGCGGGCCAATGAGGGAAAATGAGCGAAATGAGGGAATTAGTGCGTCATCATAGCCCGGTGCCAACCCTAGAATCGGACGAGTGACTACTAGTCTGCTGTTTGCAACGACAGTGCGTCCGCCGTGCGTCCGCTGTGCTGGAGTGATGGGTTAGCAGTGGACCAGGGCAATCGGTGCATAGGCAGGGACAGCCAAGAGAAAGTAGTGCGTTCTCATGTCAATTGACAGCGGAAATGCAAAATGTGTAGAGGCTGCTGGAACACTGGACCGCTGGACCGCTGGAACGTACTGAATGAATTTTGCATACCTCATACGTATCCATTCCTTTCTTCTACTTTGTCCTTTCTCCATTCCATTCATATACACATCCACATACACATAGCTGTATCTCTTGTACATATCCCGCATACACACTAAAAACGTGAGTCCCATCTGTCCAGTCCAGGAGGGCAGAAAGAGATGGCGGAAGGCCGAGGGCCAGGGCGAGGTACGCCGTCGGCGTCATCGCCGATCTTGCCGCGTTCACCTCCTTTCCGATTCAATCCATCACATCCACCCATTTTGTCGTCCTGGTGATGGGGCTGAGCGGGAGGATCGGCGGTCCTGTCGACCACGTCGGACATAGCGATAGACTGCAGGTTGGATGCGGTTCATCATGCTGATCTAAAACTGTTCTTCCTTCGTTCTCTCGATTCTTTTTCATTTAGTTAACTACATATACATAATCAGTCAAAATGGTTGCTACCGAAATGAACGCTCTTCAGTACAGCAAGGTGAGCTAAGAACCAACCACCCTCGCCGGGTGAAGCATAGCTGACAGCGAAACAGGCCCAGCAATTCGAGGTCAAGAAGGTGCCCGTCCCCGAGATCGGCCCTGATGAGATCCTGCTCAAGGGTGCGTAGCTTTTAGACCTCTTCTCAGTCTTTATCAATTGAAGCTGACAGCTATATACAGTCGACATCTGCGGTGTCTGCGGTACCGACGTGAGCCATGCCTCACACCTTCCAATACAATAGCTGATCCATCGCAGCAACACATCCACGAGGGAGAGTTCGGCGCTGCGTTCCCTGTAAGCTGACTTGTCCCAACTAAGGAGCTCCAGCTGACATTTTGTACAGCTTATCCCCGGACACGAGGCCGTCGGCACCGTCGTTGCTTTCGGTGACAAGGTTACCGGCTTCGCCAAGGGAGACCGTGTCGCTGCCGATGTCGGAGGTATGTCCATTATTTTACATTGTAGGCCAGTTGCTGACTTCGCGCAGAGACCTGTGGTTTCTGCCACTACTGCCGAAAGGGCGACCAGCTCTTCTGCCAGCACTTCACCGCTGCCGGTGTCACCCGTGACGGTGGTTTCGCCGAGTACATCAAGTAGTGAGTATTCTTCATCCCTTCTTCCCGCTCTCAGCTGATCGTCCCGCAGCCACTTCGCCAAGTGCTACAAGATCAAGAACCTCTCCGATGAGGAGGCTACTTTGCTCGAGCCCGCTTCTTGCGCCATCCACGGTATGGACAAGCTCAAGATGCCTTTCGGCTCAAAGGTCCTTTTGATCGGTGCCGGTCCTACTGGTTTGATCCTCGCTCAGCTCTTGAAGGTGGGTCGTCGTCTCTTATACAGGTAACAAAGCTAAGATTTATATAGCTCGGCGGTGCATCTCACATCACCATCGCTGCCAACAAGGGTATCAAGATGGACATTGCCCGCAAGGTCGAGGCCGCCGACACCTACATTGACCTCGAGAGGGACAGGGACGCTGCCAAGAAGCAGTGGGCTCAGCTCAAGGAGGACAACCCTTGTGAGTGTGCTGGCAACTTCCAGGGGTTCCAGCGCTGATGTCCGCGTTAGACGGCTTCGACGTTGTCGCTGAGGCCACCGGTGTCGAGTCTATCGTCAACGACGCCATCAACTACGTCACCCGCGGTGGAACTTTGCTCGTCTACGGTGTCTACGAGGACAAGGCCAGGGTCCCCGAATGGTCCCCCACTGACATCTTCATCAACGAGAAGGTGAGCGCAGCGTGTTCGTCTATTGGTCTTGTTGCTAACATCTATCATCGTAGCGCATCATCGGCTCGTTCTCTCAAATCTACTGCTTCCCCCGTGCCATTGACCTGCTCGACTCGGGCAAGATCAAGACCGCCGGCATGGTCACTGACGTCTTCGACCTCAAGGACTACCAGAAGGCTCTTGACAAGATGGCCAGGTGGGTTGATCCTCGTTCACTCATGACGTAGCATCAGTACTAACTCTTCTGCTCCGTAGTCGTCAAGCTTTGAAGATCGCCATCCGCCCGTAAATCAAAATCAAAAGTTGAATCAGGGTTGATTGCGCGATGACGTGGTGCTGGGTTTGCTTGCATTGGAGTTTGCAGAATTAGTAGCGATAGCAATAGCAGTTCTTGAAGTTTACCATGTATCGATTGATTGAAGTGCATCGTGGGAGTGAGCTGGGCCCTAGCTCGCTCAGCCCCAAGGTTGATGTCTCTATGCATTGCGGGAAGAACACGGATTGACTAAGAGCATTTGGTACATCTAGCTAACCGGTGAGCATTGTATGGTGACGACGCTCACGTGACTTGGCTCGGCTTCGAGCGATTCTAGAGATTTCGGACGTGCACTATCAACTAATTAGACTGATGGTGCTAGAGTACTTTGACAAAGCGAGTATACTTTAGTATTCGCCCTGATATCGCTCCATACGACTACGAGACGGCCAATACCACCGGAAGTGTGAACTGTAGAAGATCAGTCAGACGAAAATGGTCAAATGCACACATCAAGGCTGCGGCCGGGAGTTTGACGAGACGAACAACGTCGAGTGTGGATGTAGCTATCACCCTGGCGGACCGGTGAGCGCGCACTCGTACCAATCAATCAGCTTGGTGGTCTTAGCAAACCAGGGCTGACAAGGATACCGTCGCATTCAGGTATTCCATGAAGGCTTGAAATCATGGTGTGAGTACTACTCCCTTCTCCTCTGACATTCACAATGGGCTACTAACAAACCCCATCGTCCTTTAGCATGCTGCAACGAAGTGAACAAGGTCAGCTTCCTCACCTTGCCTTGCTTCCTTCCTAGCGGCTAGCTTTCAAGCTGACAGTCTTTCTTGTCGTAGCCCGTGATGGAATTCGACGCATTCATGGCCATTCCCGTGCGTCCCTACTTCTCCGCTTTCACACCGGAACTCTAACGGTTCTTATGCTTACATATGTAATATCCTCCAGCCCTGTACGAAAGGCCAGCACAGCTCGACGAAGTCGACTCCTCCAGCACCAGCATCAGGAGCTAGCGGCAGCACCACAGGCCCCGTGACAATCTCCGCAGACGGGGTAGAGACATACGGCCAAGCCAAGCCCTCTCCTTCCACCTCCACCTCTGCCTCAACCGGTGCATCAGCAAACGAGACTCCCGTGACCGTGGCGGTGGCGGTAGCACCCACAGCAAGCGCGCCTGCGCCTGCGGTGCCGGTGCAGCAGGAAGAACAGGATGATTTGTCACTGCCCGTGGAGAAGGGGGCGCGGTGTAAGCGCCTTGGATGTGGGTCTGAATGGCTGGGGACGGACGTATCGCGCGGTCAAGGCCAGGAGGCGAAGTGCCGATATCATTCTCAGCCCGTGAGTCTGTTCTCCGCTTCCTCGTCTTCTTTTCTCCTGCTTTCGCTCCTCTCCGCAGATATCCACCTAGATGAAACCGCGATGTTCGCTAGTCATAAGGATCCGCATGACGTGTACTGACCACCACGCTCCCCCCGCACTAGGCAATCTTCCACGAAGGCTCAAAGGGCTACTTGTGCTGCAAGCGGCGCGTACTGGAATTCTCAGAGTTTCTGAAGCTGGAAGGGTGTAAAGAGGGTAATCACCTTTTCGTCGGATCGAAGAAAGACACGGTGAGTTGAGAACTCCTCAATATCTATCTTCTTGATATTCATACGATCATGTCTGATTGACGACGGTATCGCGTCGATGTAGACCGCGGAAGAGATCGTCTCGTGTCGAATGGACCATTATCAGACTCCGTTACAAGTGCATGTATCAGCGTTCGCCAAGGGGTGAGTAGCTGTCTACTCCACTTTGTCTTCAACAGAAAGAAGAACAGCAGCTCACGCAGATGTATAGCGCGGACAAGGCCAAGTCGACCGTCAAGTTCGAGAGTCAGCAGGTAAGTCCCGACTCGCACATCCATAATCACACATCACTTGAACCGCGCTGAGACTGTGTCTGCTGCTAGCTCCACCTGGACTTGTATCTGCCCGCGAACAAACGCGTCGTGAAATCAGTCACGCTGTACGGTCCCATCGACGCTGAGGCAAGCACGTTCCGGATTTTATCGACCAAAGTGGGTCCCTACCTCTCTCCTTTACTACCTTTACCACCTTGACCATCTTACCACCTTCTTGTACCTCTCGAAGTAATCTGCGCTCACTGAACGAGCTAATCGCGCTAACCCTCGCACACAGGTGGAGATGGTCCTTCAGAAACCGGCACCGTCATCATGGCCCTTACTCGAGTTGCCAGCTTCCGGAACAGAGCTTCCCCCAGGGTACGCATTAACATTCGGGGTCAGTGGCCGTACGGGTACTGTCGGAGGGAAAGAGATTGTTCTTTCTCCCGAGGAAGCGGCGCGCAGGGGATAGATTCAAAGTATTCGAGTATACAAGAAAGCGTCTTGAATTGGCACAATTGGGTTGAGGGTGGCGTTGGACAGTAGCATAAGGTTGGGACGGTAGCATGAAGACTTGTTTTGAGATCGAAAGTTCATAGCAAGAAATGCAGTACTTGTCTTTCAGGTTCATGTTCCACCCCCACCCTGCTTGCAGATCAGCGTAGTGAATAACGCAGCTTCATCGAGGACCAAAGTCAAGCGTGATGTGATTATCATGCAGTATATTTGCATGTCATGTCTATTGAGGAGTGTGCAAGGTCGCACAGTGCTGACAAAGGGGTATAGACGGATGCAGGGTATGTGAAGTGATACTATCGTGATAAGTCATGAGATCATAAACTCATTTGGACGTGGACGGGGGCGCCTCTCAATCATAAGCCCTCGGCTTCCTCGACCTCGAAACCTTTTTCGAAATTGGCCAGTTCGTCAGGGGTCATCAACCAATTCTCGTCGATCTGTGCGGCGTGCGGAGCGATACGTGAGGCGTGAGACGTGCCGAGTGAGGAGTGAGGAGTAATTGATCATGGGATAGTGGCAATTGGACGAAAGTTGGCATTATTCAGCTATCGTGTCTCGCCCCTCGCGCGAATAGAACGGCGCTCACCTCGACTTCCACCTCGGCGGGACCGACACCCTTCTCAACTGTATTAACACCTTCGGTATCGGGATCGAGCCAGTCAGACCGAGCTTTGATGGCAGGCATCATCGCGCCCATATTTGCTAGGCGCTACGCCGTCACGAGGTCACGAGGTCTTTATCAGCCTTGGTCTTTTACTCCATCTTCACAACGAGGCGGTCCAAGGGCAGCGAAGACTTACATCGGCGCACTCGTTCCCCTCCACACCGCTGTGGGCGGGGACGTACTTGAATTTGACCCGTCCGACTGACCCGCGCCTGCGTAGGAGCACAAGGAGGTGCTTGATCATATCGACATTCATCACTTCTTTCCCTCCGCCCCCACCTCCGTTGCCGCCGCCATAGCGGGGGTTGGAATTGCTACTGGTCCTGAAATTGCTTTTCAGCCATTTCGGCAGCCATGTCGTCATGCCTGCAACACGTTCGTCAGTGACCAGGTCGAATCGCATTGAGGAGAGGAGAGGAGAGCAGAGGAGAAGAGAGAAGATGCAATGAGCGTACAGGAGATGGTGTATTGCGAGTCGCATCGGATCTCCAGAGGGATATCGGGAAATGGACATTGCTCTATTGCGCGGATCACTGCCTGCGAGACGCAATCATCCCGGTCAGCGTGGGTCTGGGTGGTGGCAAGAACGGCGAGCAGGGGTATCACGGCGTACTAGCAATTCTCCACGGTTGTTCGTTTGTGGATCACCCGGGACCCGCTCGCTGATGTTCCTGTGATCCGGCATCAGTCCATATCCCTACTAAATCCTCTCAATCAAGACCAGTACAAGCGGCGCAGCCACCTGGCGTGCGCAAGACCGCAGACCAACTCGCTACAGGACTCACTGGGTCGCAGCATCGCCCGTAGACCCCCACCACACCCCAGCCCCAGCTCTCGACCCAACTTGCCCATTACCTCTCGCGGACCCATCAGTATAAACGACCAAATACCACGGTGGGCCCTTGGAGAACCTGTATCCCCTCTGAGCCAAGGAAGATAGGTTTGGCGGGAGGGCTGATAGGGGAGAATCGGTCGCGGGGGAGGTGGCGCGAGTGTGCGTTTCTGTTACTAATGACTCTGCTTCTGCGCTGGTATTCGTTTTTGGTTTCGATTGTGAATTTGACAGTTTGGGCTGCCTGGCAGAGCTTGGTCGGGAGTATGGTCCTGAGGCGGCTTTTGACGTTGATGCTGATACCGATGCTGATGCTGATGTTGGTGATCCGATGTACGCTTTTGCTTGTTGCTCCGTTGGGAACTTTTTAAATTTGGCGCTGCATTTGCACGAACATGATCAGCTCCGCTCAAACTTCCATGATGAAGAGAGACGACTTGTTTTGTCGCGAGAGGAAGATGGCTCACCCGGGATACCCCTTGACTTGAGCTTCAGCTTCTGCCCACGTCGGATAGACGCCGACTTGCCGTCCGTCCGCTACGGCGTAGAATGCTGCTTTGGGCCTGTACGAGCGCGAGGAGCGCGAGGCGTGTCAGTAAAGGTATACAAATGAGGCGTTTGCCACGGAGAAGATCGGACAGCTTGGTAGGCGACGTTACAGATTGATGATGATCCTGAGAGGAGGAGGAGACGGGCGGAGGAGTCATTGGGAAGCGTTGTTGAAATGTTGACTTACATGGCTCGCTCTGCTTCGGAGATGAGGTTAGG
Source organism: Cryptococcus sp. GC_Crypt_5 (assembly GCA_026538355.1). Lineage (NCBI taxonomy): Eukaryota > Fungi > Basidiomycota > Tremellomycetes > Tremellales > Cryptococcaceae > Cryptococcus > Cryptococcus sp. GC_Crypt_5. The sequence continues at coordinate 24,923 of JALPBZ010000020.1, forward strand.
CCGACCGACGATACTGATTCGCAAGAGGGATAGCGTCTCCCACAATCCCTGGGATATCCGCGATGGTTTCCTGCCCAGTGGAAGGGGGAGTCTTCGTATTACTCTACCTCCCTCACTGGTCGGAGTCGGAGTCGGAGTTGGGGAGAGGGGTGTATGTTTCGCTCGATATCCTATACGATTGCTCGTGCTCCCACTCGGTCGAATACTCCTTCGTTGAGCTGGTGACTCGTGCGATGGACTCGTGAAGCCTCGTAATTGGCCAGGGTTTACTCGTTGTAATTGCGAGAACACTCTCGTGGACAGTAACGATCGGTGAGATAGGGACATTGGCTTGCCCCGCTTCACTTTGACAGCAAGTGGACAACAACACTGGCTGCCATCATTGTTATTGCTTCGAGAGTGAAATAATCTACAACAGTATCTGGAGCCCCACGAGTCGAAGGTCAACTGCACTCCAGTCGTGTCTTGCTCGTGCAGCAAGACTATCGCTCATGCAACAGGCTAGTATTGTTCATGAAGGAGACTAGCTCCATGCATATCACGGAAATCATCGTTCACAACTTGGGAGTAGCACGACCACCTCCAAGTGTCCACAATCTACTATCGCCAATACACCCATATCCGATATATACGTACAACGTAAAATAGTCAAAAGAGGATGATGATTGGGAGATAGTAGGGAAGACCGCACAGCGGCGAACGAGACTACGGAGAGGATTTGTTCTTTTTTTATTCTTATTTCTTGAGACCGCAACGAGAGCAAAGAGTACCTAAATAAACCGGAAGAAATTCGCAACAACGCCAGCAGCAAGGCGCTTGATCAATCCACCGTCAAGATGGCTCGATCGCACATGCCACGAGGCTCGATGTCACGCAGGCGCTTAAGCCCAGACCCAGGTGATGGGGACTTCACCGTCAGACTCGCTGGCAATGGCGGTGAAGGCACCGTAAGAAAGGTCGAGCGAGTTGTTGGTGTCGCAGGTAGGGCAGACATCGGCAACAGTGGCGGTGACGGTCTTGCCGTTGTTGGTGTTAGTGATAGTGATGGACTTGCCGCAGTAAGGCGAGTCGTCGTTGGTCTCGTAGTCGGACCACCATCCGTTGGCGTCGATAGCGATGATGTAGTCGCTGTCAGAGTGGACAGTTCCGCACTCTCCGGCGACGCCATCCTGGTAGAAGTAGGTAGCGTAGCCGCCGGTCATGGTCTCGCTGGAAGACGAAGACGAGGAAGTGGCAGCCGCGGCGGAGGTAGAAGTGGAGGTCGCGGTGTACTTGTCCTCGGACGAGGTGGTGGTAGCGTAAGCCTCCTGGGTGGTGGAGGTGGTAGACGCAGAGTGGTGGTGCTTGCTGCTGCTGCTGCTGCTAGCGCCGTGGGCCCAGTTCTCCTCAGCCTCAATGGAGGCGGTGGAAGTAGCGGCAGTGGAGGTGGAAGTGGCAGTAGCGGAAGCAGTGGTGTCGGTGGACAGGTAGTAAGAGGCAGTGGAGGCGGCCTCGTCGACAGAGGACGAAGCGGACGAGTAGGCCTCCTCAGCCTCGACGTCAGCGGTGGCAGAGGCGGAAGCAGTGGCGGTCGAGGTGTACTCTGCGATGGTAGATTCTACCGAGGAAGAGACGGTAGCGTTAGGGCTGCAGTACGACGGGCGGTCGTTGGCGACAGTTTCGTTAGCGAGGAGCGGGTGGCAACAGTCGTCGAAGAACGTCGTGTTGTGCTGAGTCTTGCAGTCAAGGGCAATGTACCTAGCGTGGTCTTGGGTGGGGTCAGCGTGGAATTCCTCGAAGACGAAAGAGACAACTCACAGACGTCGTACTCCTCGAGATAGCCCTCGTAGTAAGTAGACGGGACGTCGCTTCGAGCGGCGATGGGTGCGGCGCTCACAAAGGAGGCAGAGGCGACGAGCGCGATGGTGGCGATGGTAGCGAAAGACATTGTCGATTTGTTGTTGTCTGTTATAGAGTGAAAGACTGGTTGTGATAGAGAAGGTTGAGTATGAGCGCTGCTCCTTTTTACGTGTCGAGGCGAGAAGGGGAAAGGTGTATGGGTCGTGTGGTTTGGGGAAGACGACGGTTCTTGATGTGGATAAGAAGAAGGAACATACCTCGTGTCAAGGTCAGCGTAGGTTATATATCTTTTGTATTGTCTCGTATTGTCTCGTGAGAGTGCCAAGCCCGTGTGTCGGGATGTGTGGTGGATTTTTTTTTCGGGGTGATGGACGGGTAAACGAACCGTTGATGTTCGTAGAACGGCGTTAGGTGGTGGTCGAGGTTGGTGGGTGGTCGTCAAAACGAGGGTGAGTACGAGAAGAGCTGTTTTCTATTCGCGTCAAGCGAGGTAGAAGACGATGATATCTCAATCGAGGTATGGGGCGTCGCTGAAAGAGCGTAAAGTGTGTTTGTCGGTTGTCGTGGTGGGCGTGAGCTGCAAAGAGCGTGGGTCAGTAGTAGGTGAGAGGAAGAGAGTGAGTGGAAGAAGGAGGGTGGGGGGGTGGATGAGCGATAATGGGGTTCTTAACGGTGATGGAGGAATGGGTGTGTTTGGGAAATGGGGTTGTGGATTGTTTGATGGCGCTGGCTCAGCAAAGGGATGTGGCGAGACCATGCTGCGCGTGGATGCTACTGGTTGTACGCGTGCAAAAGGAGTTATGCTCAGGGTTTGTGATTTTGTAATAAGGGGTGCAAGGGGAGTGCGTGTTTCCAATCAGGCCGGTTCTATTGTTGTTATTGCTATTGTTTATTTGTATTACTATTGTTAATACTATTGTGATTAGAATAGATCCAGGCTCGCACGCGTCGCAGCAATGGCGTTTGTGCATGCGGAAACACAACAACTTTGTATTTTTCTGATGAATTGTTCCGAGCTGTACCCTAAAAAGAAAAGCCACTAGTCCCTGATCATCACTCATCGATCAGCACTAAAAGTACACGTTTCAACCCCTTGGACCCGCTGTGCGCAGTCGGGATGGCAGGCGAAGCGCAGACGCGCAGACATGCGCAGGTGCGCAGGTACGCAGCGTTGCAAGAGGTCTCACCCTTTTTAGCCGATGGGTCTGGACCCGGCACCTACTTGGCCAAGAGACGCCAAGTAGACTCTAGCTCTGGGTTGCACTGCTGGATTGGATTGGTGACAACCTCGAAAATGAAACCAAGTCGGCCGAGCGGCTTTCATTATCAAAGAGACTTTAGAATACTGTGGTAATGGTCAAGTCCCCAGAAGGTGTGCGTTTCCAACTGTAACTGGCCAGATCGCGAGCTCAAGAGCTTACTTGGCAGCGACTCTTTCTCTCATGATGCAATAGAATAGCGATGATGCATGCCTTCCGCTCAGCACTTCCGCTCGGTTATAGCGAGCTAGTTCGCGACTTGATTGAGATCATGATGTGATCCAAGGAAGTAATCCGTTTCACAATCGCACAACGAGCTAATGAGCACATACAGCGTCATCATCACAGTTGAAGGATGATTGATGTGAAAGGGGTACTGCGTGGCAGTGTCGCTGCCCTATCCAACATTACTTTGATGGCGACACCAATCCATCCGGTGGGCAAAGAGATTGGCATGACGATATCCGTTGGCATCCGTAGGATTGATTGCTGAGTCGTAGGTGTGGAGTGTCGAATGGCGGGAAAAAGGGTGGGGCCTCGTCTTCTTCCCTCCTTCCTTCCGCCTCTCCCGCCTTGCCGTCCTTCCTTGCTTCGTTCCTCCTTCCTGCCTCCCGCCCACTTTCCTTCCAGCCGCTCCACTCCTCTAATGTGCATCAATCAAGCCGACGACCTCCCGACCTTCCGACCATCATCATTACGTGGCCACCCTCGAACCCTATACCACATGTTGGTGGGACTGACATCAGACCGATTACCCCATCTCGCCTCGGCCGACTAGTACTTCCGAATGGCCAGATGGCCAGATGGCCAGGCTGTTCTCGCCAGAGTCATTCAATGTAATGTACTCGACTAGTACTAGCAGTTCCGCGTTTACCGGCATCAGGTCAGTAGATCTAAATAAGTTATATATATGCCCAACAGCCCTCATTCTGGTATCGTTCACTCGCCCCTAAGATTCTCTACGTCGGAACCACTTTGTTTCCGCAGGGCAGGGCAGACCCCAGATCGTCTGGCGATTCCGCGCAGCGCAGGCCGCGCATCTGTCTCTGTCTCGGCCAAGACGATCTTGGCCACGTGAGCACCGCTTGTCATCCCAGACTCGGACTACCATGAACCAGGTCTGATGCATCGTGGTGATGAGAGTAACATGGACTATGAATAATATTTGATGCTCGTTGCTGAATGCTGTAGTGGACAAGCACCGCCTTGGTCAGCCCATTAGGCCCTACAATACCATCCCCTCGTCCTCGTCCGCCACGTCAGCGATGTACATGCTCATCTCGCCGTCTCCCTCTGCGTCGTCCTTGTTATCCCCTGCCGCCTCTGTCCCGTGTTCCGCACCAAGAGCGACACTCGGCTCGTCAGCGCCTACGGGCGGCTGCCATATCCTCCTGCACGACGTCGATGCATCTCGTCAGCTCAGCTTGTCAACGCATGAGCGCTACTCACACAGTCCCGTCGTCAGAGCACGAAGCGAATATCCTTCTTGCCAATATCGGGTTCCACGCTACAGCATTCACCACGTCCCTGTGACCCGAGAGCACCTCGACGGGATTGGAATTGTTCGCCTGCCAGACGTACACGTGGCCGTCTACTGCGGCGTCAGCGCGTACGACCGGAAGAGGGTGACAGGACTGACCCTCGCTACCGCTCAGGATGAATCGGTCTTTGGGCGCGCCGAAGCAGCTCCGAATGAGGAAATGCCCTTGGACATGGCCTGCGTGTTTTCGGATATATCGCAGACCGGGATCGATGGACCAGACTTGGACCTCCTACAAGTCTTAGCTATGCCTTCGCGCTGATGGACTCACATCAGGGGTGCAGCTGATCACGATCTTGCGACCATCGGACGATATCTTTATACTCGTCGTCTCACACCGGAGGTCGTGCGACCAGCTGTGGTAGTGTCAGCGCAGCCATCTGGTGAAAAGGAACGACTCACTCTATTATCTCATGGTCGAGGATACGTATCACCGTGATCTGGTGCTCCATCGTCGCATATTGGAAAGGTTGCTGAGCACCGGTTGCGACCGCGACGTGACTGACTGGGCCAAGTGTCTCGCTCTCCTCGGAAGGACGCGCGGACATGGCTTGTTTCAGTTTGTCGTTGTGCGATACTCGCTTCAGCGGAGTGGTGATGGCGACGATCCGCTTGCCGTCGGGCGTGATGACAAAGTCGGTCAGTTGTAGAGGGTACGTCGACCATTGACGGAGCATATTCCCAGAGGGGCTCTGCGTGGAGTCAGCTCGGTGCGAAGTTACCGCTGCGAATTCTCACGTAGAAGACCACTTTGCAATCCATCGACGCGACGATGAATTCGGACCCATCTGGCAGCCACTGGATCGCGCTGATGGTGTCGGCGTGCTGGGAGCCGGTGTGTGGTCGGGGTCTCTGCGTACCGGTCTGGCGGGGTGTCAGCCAGACGGCCGTGTAGGCGGTAAGAGCCACATACCTTGGCATTCCAGACGTAGATCGTCTTGTCCGCCCCTGTCACAAGCGTCTTCCCGTCCGGAGACCACGCCATGACATCGACTGGATCGGTATGATCTTTGAGATGAAAGGCGGGAGCTATGCTATATTGTGTGCCTCCACCTTCTTTCGGAGTTGACTGCAAGCGATTTCAGCGCCTCAACAGGATACACAGGCAGATTTAACCCACCTTGAGGTTCCACAACACCACCGACTTGTCCTTGCCTGCGCTGGCCAGGGACAAACCGTCCGGACTCCACTCTATTCTCCAAACTTCATCGGTGTGGTCGGCAAGGATATGTGTGGTTACAGACGGGAACTGGCCAACTTCGCAATGATGGTCGGCATACAATGACGATGGGTCCGGGTCCTCATGGTATAGGCAAGACTTTTGCTGATGCCGTCTGGCTTGGTCGAAAAGGGTTGCTAGACGGCGTGGGGGTAGCATCACTCCTGGTGATAGGAAGGCTGGGGGTTGTCAGTGAGGGTTGAACACGAGTGACCCACCCTGGAGGTGTTCGAGGAGATGCCGGCGGGAGACACCCGCTGCACCGTCCCACGATGCTCTCTCGTACAAATCATCCTTGTCCATGCACATCATGAACCTTGAACGATATCAGCGGTGGTGCGATTCAGAATGCTCACCCAGAAAGCGTATGAAGAACGTCTGAATCCCTGGCGACCAGCGCTAATTCGCCTCGCAACACCGCCAGCGCTTTCTTCTGATGTCCACTTTCGAGGTATTCAAGGTACTTTTGCTGGGCAATCAAGAATTTTGCCTGATCTGCTACGCTGCCGGTGCCTTTGCCCGCTATGGTGGCTTTGGTCCTGCCGGAGGTCATGCTGCTGCTTGATGATACGGGCTCGGATTGGGCAGTGATCGGGATGCCGAGTTCGGCCAACAGAGCGTACGCTTCCGACCATCGTCCCCCGAGGATAGCAGATTGGAGGTCCGTTGCGGGCCGAGAGGCGAGGTGGTATCCTGATTCTGCTTCCAGCACGTCGGCGGATTGGCTAAAAGGGGTGAGCTGGATTAGTGATCGATAGCAGGATAACTTACTGGTAGCCTATATCCCGTAACCCTTGCAGCATAAGCCTGACAGCTTCTTCGCGTGCCACGGGCATACGTTTTTTCCCGCCCACGCCTGGTCTCTCAGCGCCCTGTCGCTTGAAGAACCCTCCTTCGTCGAGATCGTCTTCCTGTTGACCATCATCTGAGCGAGGGCGGCCATCTTCAGGCGATTCTTGGCGTCCAGACCAGTGTCTGTCATCCTCGTACATCAAATTGCCCTCGGGGTGGACTGATTGGATCGCATTGATGATGTGTTCGGGGGTAGAGCCGGGGGCAATAGGTTTAGCAGAACGATTGTTGCGGGATGATGGGCCCGGATCACCGCTGCTGCCGTTACCGATGTGGTCGTGCGATCCGGACCCGTTGCTTTGATGAACCGGCGGACCCATGTTGTGGCTCATCTGTGGGTGATGGGGAGAGGGGGGGAGCTGTTTCGAGGTCAAAGCAGATGGCGAAGGAGGGTGTGACCCTTTGCTGTCGTCTATATGTGAGGAGGTGGAAGAAGGGGACGCCGCCAAAGTCTCCTGCCTAGTTCGCTGTCGGGGCCTTGCGTTGTCGTCCGCGTCGTCGAAGGATGAGGAGCGAGCTCGAACGGTACCTCGCTGCATAGCTTGTCAGTCGTGAATCTTGGCGGGGGAAGTTGCTGTAGCTCATTAAGGGGTAATGATGTAAAATATCAAAAAGTAGAAAGAATATTGACGAAGGGAATGTGGCCACCCACCTTATTAACCTCGCCTACAGCAATCTCCCCAAGCGCGGCCCGAGCTCGTTGGGTGGCAACGGTGTTCAAGCGCAGATCCGTGTCCCTTTGTGTACCGAGCTCAGAAGTAGCTAGACCTGCCGATACGGACGGATGGGCAGGGGCGATAGGCGTCGAGCGGGCAGTTGGGGAGTCGACGGCGGCGGCGGCGGGCTGTGATATGGGACGTGCGGAGGACAGGTTGGATGTGTGTGACGAGGGTTGAGGGGGATCGGTTACCCTCCCAACCGACTGTTGCAGTGGATGCGAATGATGCGGGGATAGGGTCCGGTCTGGGATTGTACAGGACGCAGTACGCTAGATACTTTGCGTCGTTGACAGGGTGAGGTGACTACAGCTGGCTACGGTGTCACCTGTGCGATAGCGAGTCGAGTGAGTGCTCGGCGCAAGCGCGTAGACTGATTACGGATCACGGTGACGACGATAAAGCCGGAAGTCTCTATCAGTGTTATTTATTTGTGTCACCCTGTTAAGCAGAGCACCGCTTGTCAACCGTGCACTTGTCCGGTGGTCCGCACTGTAGACCACTGTAATGATCAATTCCTCCTTACACGTCGCGCGCTACCCATCTTTCACTCGCTCACTCAGCAAGCATGTCGCACCAGGCAGACGAAGACGGTTTCCATTCGATCGCATGGGACGACGCGCCGTCCCGACAGACTCCGTTGGCGTCGCCATCACCGTTCGACGAGGATGATGGCGAGGGGTTCGAGACGATCTCGCCTACTTCGCCTAACAGGGTGGAGTCGATCGCGTCTGGGTCCTCTGCGCCGACGGCTACGGCTAGAAGGCAGGGTACTATCGAGGTGGATCCGGTGGAGTGGAATGGCCGTTGGATGAGTATCGAGGTCAGAGAGCCGGTCAAAGAGCACGAGGGGAGCAAGGACATGTTCGTGTCGTACGCCGTGAGGACAAAGGTGGGCGGAGTTCTTAATTGTGCTTCACGGACTTGCATTCTGACCTCGCCTGATCGTGCAGACCAACTTGCCAACATTCACTAAACCCGTCGCGATTGTCCGCCGCCGTTTTCAAGACTTTGTCTTCTTACGAGAACACCTCGTCAAGAGCTTTCCCGCGTGTGTCGTCCCGCCCATTCCCGACAAGCACAGGCTAGGTGTGTAGATCTAGACTTCATGCGCGCCTGCTGCTCCGAAAGCTGACCTTGCCTCCCATAGAGTACATCAAAGGCGATCGCTTCGGACCTGAATTTGTCGAGCGGCGACGCTTAGAGTGAGTTCACATGGCGTGACCGAGACTCGTGCTGAAATCTCGTCAACAGCTTGCAGAAGTTTGCGGATCGCATAGCGAGACACCCGACTCTCCAGCGGAGTCAACTGGTCAACGACTTCTTACAGAGCACAGAATGGGTAGGTTCCTCGTCCGTTCCATGCACTATACTCATATAGACCGACTATAGACCGTCGCAAAACACCATCACCTCTCCAACCCGCCCGCCGAGTCACATTCGTCCCTAATTGACTCGTTATCCGACACATTCATCAACGCTTTCTCACGCGTGCGAAAGCCTGATGCGCGATTCGTCGAGATGGCCGAGGGGATCGAGCGGTTTGAGGAAGGGTTGTCTTCCGTGGAGCGATTGGTTGGCAGAGGGAAGACCAGGGTTGACGGTGCGTTCCTCGTTGAACGTCGAATGCGCGTTGCTGATCGCGATGCAGACCTCTCGACGGACTACCAAGACATGGCCGCTGCGTACCAAGGGTTGGGATACCTCGAGTCTGGCATCACAGAGCCGTTGAACCGTTTCGCGGAGAAGATGCTGGATTTCTCGGCGCTACTGAAGCATATGGTGAGTCGCTTGCATGTCTACGATAACAACGCTGACGTATGGTGACGGATCGCAGAACCAGACGACAGTGGAACCATTCCTGATTCAGTCCCACTCCCTCGACGCATACGCCTCGGCTCATCGATCGGTGATCAAGCTCCGTGATCAGAAACAACTCGATTTCGAAGAACTCTCCGCGTACCTATCCGCCGTAGTGGCGGAGCGCGATCGCCTCGCCGCTCTGAGCTCAGGGCACGCCGGTGCGCCTGTCGGTATAGGAACGTACCTCCGTGATCAGGTGGACAAGATCAGGGGGACCGATGACATACATACGCGGCGCGAGCGGATGCGCAAGCTCGACGGGCGGATCACAGAGGTAAGTCATTGCCCGTGTATAGGTCACATTCAGCTGACATTCGTGCTTGTGAACAGCTGCAAGACGCAGTGACCAACGCGCATGAGACGTCCACTGCCTTCTCCGATGAAGTGATGAAGGAGCACTCGATTTTCGAACTTTCCAAGAAGGAAGAGATGAAAGAGCTCTTACAGACTTATGCGGACGGCCAGGTGGAGATGCTCCAGCGCGCAATGGACGATTGGGATAGGGTGGGTCGTGTAGTGGTTTTGAGATGCGCAGTGAGGCCGAGCTGATCCGTCATCGATTCACCTAGATCATCCCGTTGTTACAGCGGATACGAGTTGACGTCTGATCCCTGCCGATTAACACGCGGTTTGAAAGACATCGCATAGAGTCAGGTCGATGTTGTACATACCAGAATGCAGTACGCCTGTGAGACCCAGCAATGAATGAGATTGATCTCCCGATCCAGCCACTGTACTCCACGTGACGTGGGTATCAAGCAGGAGGGACAGAGCCAATGTGACGTTCGGCTCAGATACAGCTGACTAAGGAGCATCAAGCGAAGCGTTGAGCTTCAGCGAAACGGGGAGCCGGACACCCGTCTATAGCAAGACCGCTGCACTTGATGACATTGCTCGACTATCGTCGATTCAGGGAGATCTGCGCGCCAACGTTGCATTGACCGGTCTACCAGTCTTTATCGACGATACGGCAGCATGCTACCGGATACATACATTTTGTTCAATGTGAAGTGCGAGAGCAAATCTCTACGCCAAAGTCGTGCTTTGGAAGGACGCATTACGCATTGTCCGCATTGTCCGCATTTCCATCTTTGGATTGTACAACCCCCTGACTATCTGTCCCGATGCCAAGTCCTCCTGTTCGTCCGCGTAATGCAGCCGTCGACCCGTGACCCGTCACCACAAATCGCCTCTGTATAGATGATGATTTCTGTGGAAGCTTGTAGTAAGCCCCGCTTAGGCCATTATTGGGGCCGCTGCAGGAGCCTCTTCGTGCCCATTTGCTAACCCGTTCGTCACTGGTTGCGTATGTGATTGCGATTGCGATGACGAAGCTACTAGCTCGTCGCCGAGTTTTGCCGATACAAACGATTTGATCTGAGGTAAGACCTCGTTGAGGACGTCGACGACTTTGGCTTTTTCTACATCGCACGAGGCACATCAGCCAAATTATACGGTGCGAGCGTCAAGACGGCTCAAGACGGCTCAACACCTACCCGACGTGTGAACTTGCCCGCCAAGACGCCGTTTGACTCTTGGTTCTTCCAACACTGGGTGGGAGGATGGTACGAATATGCGATTTGACTGCGTCGAGGTTAGTCTCGGTCTAGTCTCACACGTCTCGAAACGACCCACTTTGGTGAACCAATCCCGTCTAGTTTCATTGTGCGGGTCGACCCTCACGAGCGAGTGGAGACCTGCCACCTGCACGACCGCCTTTACTTTCCGCTCGACATCGCGATGGTTGATCAGTTCCATGACCGCGTGACATCCAGTGCCGTGACCTATCAGCACGACCCGTTCTGCCTCGGACAATCTGACGGCTCGGATGTCAGTGGAATTCTCAAGCCGACTCATTGTTGACGACTCACTCGATATAGTTGTCCCATATGTAGCGTATCAGTTGACTATCGAGCTTCGACGCGTTGTTCTGGATCATCCGCGGGCCGGTCTGCAGTGCACAGTGAGATCATGCCATAAACCCTGTCAGACTCCACCCACCCTAGCAAACTCCGTCGGCAGCTGCCGTAACATGTTGACGTCGATGATGTTGTACCCAGCCTGCTTGATCCAATCGACGATGAGATCGCTGGTGTCAAGCTGAACGCTGTCAGCTTCGTGCCGAACGGCGACGTCGCAAATCTCACCAGATAGCTGTTGGTCATGTGGACGTTCGTCGTCGACACGCCGTCCGTCTCCACCCGTAAATTACCACTACAACCGCGTAAGCTGGGTCATCGAGACGATCGTTCGACTCACAAATCGTGCACAAACACCACCAAAACCCCCTTCTTCCCCACTTCATACACGCCCTCACTGCGAAGATTAGGTGAGCGAACAGAGAGGAGAGCTGGGAGAAACCGACTCACTTGCAAAGTATCTGCCCTCCAAAAGCCGACTGCAGATCCGGGTTCGCGAGCGGTATATCAAACAGGTCGTACTTGGTGTACAGGTGATGTGCTCGGTGCATCTTCAACAGGTCTATGCTCGCGAGTCAGCAAGTGGCTCATTTCACGAAAGCATCAACTTACCCGGAATGCTGATAACAGTCTTGCCTCCGTCTATCTCCGTCACTGCAACGAGTCAGCAATAAGCTAGTATGGTCGACTACCTACCCTCTGGCGGCTCGCAGGCCTTGACATCAATGCTCTTCCAATATTTCGACTGGACCTTTGCGACTTGATACACCACCTCGGTCGCCACTTCCGACGCTTCCATCACGCCAAGCTCTGCAGGGGTTTCACCGAGCAACACCTGGGCCACAGCCAACGCCGAGTCGGAGATCGCTTTCAGGTTGTATCCTCCCTGCACGGTGGTCAGCAGGTTGTTGTGGATCCCCGGGTGCACTCACCTCGAGCGCTACCACGACTTTTCCTCCCGCGAGAGCGCAGAGCATATGTGTCATGTGTCCGTACGCCGCGGGTGTGACGTGGCACTGTCCCAGCTGATCTCCATCGGCCGCATCGAAACCGGCAGAGACTGATCCTTGTCAGCAAAATTCAGTGCGGGCGATGACGAACTCACTGATGACGAGGTCCGGAGCGAATTCGTACGCGATAGGCATGATGATCCGCTGGAAAGCGTAGATGTAGTCTGCATCGCCGAACCCGCCAGAAGGCCACGGAACGTTGACGGATCTGCCTAGCTGTGAGCATTTTACGTGAATCTATAGCGGCCGCACTCACTTTCCCTCGCCCGGCCCCGATCCCACCATGTCCAGCGCGCCAAAGTCACTTGTCGGGTAGAACCGCCCACCGTCATGTCGATGTAGTGACATGTACAAAACATTCGGGTCGTCCCAGAACGCCCGCTGTGTGCCGTTTCCGTGATGCACATCCCTAAGTGGTACCTGACGTCAGCTAGTCTTGCCTGTTTGGCTGAAATGCGATAGCTCACCAGTCCAGAATCAAGACCTTCTTCGCCAGACCCAATCTCGTGACCTCCTTCGCCGCCACCGCGACGTTATTGAAGAAGCAGAAACCCATGTGCTCGTCCGGCTCCGCGTGATGTCCAGGCGGTCGAACAATGGCGAAAGCGTTCCGCACCGCACCTTGGCAGACTGAGAGACAAGCTTGGATGACACCTCCGCAAGAGAGCCGAGCGCAGTACGCCGTCTCCCGGCAGACGTATAGGGATAATTGGTCATAGTAGTGCTTCGAATCTTGGATGTACTGGTCGCTGAGCGCTGCTCGCGTTCGCCGTCAGCCTCGGTGAAGCGGTAGCACGTCGCAGACTCACACTCGGTTCCCTGCACTTTATCCCACAAGTCTTGCGTGTGGACCAGCATGACTTGCTCAAAAGTGACCTGGTCGAAGTCTAGCCTCCGCATCCGTTTGATCAATCCCTGCTCAGTCAATCTCGAGAATATCCTTTTAATCCGCATGGGCTCTTCCGGGTGGCCCTCTCCGTTGTCCAGCACGCTGTCTGCTGTAGGTTGATACCCATCTTGACAGTGGAGTAGCATCATTGGGTCGTAGACGTATCCTGTCCGAGCGATACGCGGTGCGCCTGGGGAAGCAAGCCGGTGATGGAGGAAGACGTCGGAGACGGCATTTGGGGTGTATGCTGGGCGTTGCGCGGAGGAAGGGCCGGGAGAAGGGGAGTGGTACTGGCTTGTGAGGTGTCCGTTTGCGAATGGGGATTGTGCTCGGGGTAGAGTCGAGGTAGAAGCGACGGGCAGCTGCTCGCCGTTGACCACTGCTTGACCATCCGAAGCTTGCTCTTGCGGCAGATCAACCGTCGAAGTGGTCTCCTCAATGACAACTGTCTCTTGAACCACTTGCGACGTGCTAGCCTCAGCGGGGTCGACCTCCATTCCACTCGACTCTCCGGTAGTGTTCCCTTGTTCCACGGCAGCAACCTCGACTGTAGTCTCCACCGTGCGAGTGACGCTGACCTCCGTTTCGGTCGTTTGGTCAATGACGGCAGGGTCGACGTCCATATTGTTCGTTTCCGACATGGCGTTCTGTGCACTTGATGACGGTTGTAGACGATCCGATCCAGCTCACTATACTTTATGGGATCGACCCGACCCACTGAAAGGATGCGAACAAAGGGAAGGTGAGAGCTAGAGTACGTAGTGGGAAGAAGAGGCTCGCGCGTCGATTGACTTGTATGACTTTCCCGGGGCTTGACGACAACGGACGATGCCTCCTCCTGCTCCAAGATGCTTTGCTGTTCGCTGGTCACGCTGGGGTCAAGCTAGAGACCTCCAAGTAATGTTCAAAACAACGCTCATTTCAGCAGCAGCAGCAACAATCCGAACTTTAGCGCGGTATCTATTTCATCCCCCCATTCCACACCGTGGCACCTCCTCGTGGCACCATGTAACCCAAGGTGTCCAAACATCACAGGTCACTTGTGCATACAGTGCCCGGAAAGCGGTAGGCAAAAAGTAGATGATCGAAAACGAAAGAAGAAACAAACGGATTACTGCTAGTAAACAGAGACGAGGAAGTCGTTACAAGAAGAGTACGTAGGTCCGTTAGATACGATCCTGCGGGCTAGCGACAAAGAACAACTCGCTTAAGCCTTCTTGGCGGCGACGGTCTTCTTCTTGGGCGCAGCGGCCTTCTTGGGGGCAGCCTTTGCGCCGGCAGCGGCCTTGGCTATAGGTCAAGGCACAGGATCAGTACTGACTTCGCATCGCAAAACGTCTGTTTACTCACCGGCAGGGGCCTTCTTAGCAGCAGTGGTCTTCTTCGCGGCGGGCTTCTTAGCAGCGGCGGTGGTCTTCTTAGCGGCGGGCTTAGCGGCAGTCTTGGCGGGAGCAGCCTTCTTTGCGGGTGCGGCCTTCTTCTCGGCGGCAGGCTTCTTGGCAGCAGGGGCCTTCTTGGGGGCAACGTTCTCCTTGCCAGCGGCCTTCTACAAGTTCAGGCGGGTTAGACTTGGCTCCTGCTTCTATATAAACCCAACTCACCTTGGCAGCAAGCTTGACACGGCCACCGATACCGTTGGGGAGGGTGAGCTCGCCCTTCTCGGAACCACGCTTGATGGCGTTGGAGAGGTTGTTAAGGTTGGATTGCGAGCTCAAGTCGATCTTGTAGGTGTCGGCGAGGAACCTGCGGGGGGTCAGCATTGCTCTATTTAAGTATACACTATCACTCACTTCTTGATGGTGGGTCGGGAGACACCCTTGCGAGACTCCTCGGGGTGAGCCTTGATGGCTTCCTGTGAAGGGCGGAAGAGTCAGTCTGGCTCATAGTAAACCTTCCGAAAGAGGCAATTCGAGAGATACGACCAAAGCTCGACGAGTAGATGCAGTGGGACTATGCATGTTTGCACAGATGTGGATGGGAGGTGGATGCATGGCCATGCCAAGTTTCAGAGCCCAGAACGAGATGTAAGAAGAGAAACGAGGGATGGAAGAAAAGCGGACGGGGAGAGTCGGTCACGCGCCCGGAGGTGACAGGGGGCTTGCTGCGATAGCCGCAGTTCCCAATCGCGCGGGCTGCGTATCGGTCAGGGGCGGTAGCGCTAGCACCGACACCAAAGCGTGGGTGATACCCAAGACTCGAGGAAGAGGATTGATGGGAGAATGGGAGAAGTAACGGGGCAGACGAGTGTTTACTCCTCAGCTAATCATCACCGCGCTTCCCGGCCGAAGGCGATGACAACGACAGCATCGAGCGTGAATACATCGCCAAGCTCTCGAGACTCGATACAGAGCCCACTGCGAGTAGGAGTGAGAGCTGTGCGAAGCGGCAAAGCTCCACGCGCACCGCGAGAGAAGGAACGATATCGGAAGCGAAAAGGTTTCCGCCGTCGAAGATAGCGGAGCGATTCCGACAAGACCTCAAGCACTTACCTGGACCATGGAGAGGAAGGTGGGGTGAGCCGAGGGCTTCTTGGGCGCAGCGACCTTCTTGGCGGTGGTGGTGGGAGCCATTGTAAGTGTTGTTGATTGGGGTTGTTTGGGTGGTGGCGACTAAGCTGTTGTTATCCGGCGTCGACGAGGAGATAGCGAGGGCAGCCAAAACGTCAGCTGGTGCTCTACCTGTTCACGAGCGCGCTGAGGGAGGCCCTTGCACAAGGTATGACCGTGGATAGACGACTCACACAAGTGGTTGCTTGTTGACAAAAGTGGTGGATGAAAATGGATGAAGGAGGGGGAAGAAGGTGAAAAGAGCTTCTTGCCCCTCCGGTTTATGTGTTACGCGCGATCCCATCATTTGTGCACACCATGTTTATTTTTCAGAAATCGACCCCTTTGTTATTTCCTTCTGCTCTGCATGCATCACTGCTCATACAGCCTTCCAGAAAGTCTAGACAGATGCATAGACGGGTTCTGCTTCTCCTCATGCTCTCAAAACGCATGCATGCATAGTGACTATGCCTCGTCAAAGGCGAAAAGCTTGGTTCTGTGTCACGTGACCGATTGATCCTCCCGGAAATCCAAAACGCCGCAGACACCTGCTATACCGCCGAGGACTCAACAAGCAGTAAGCTGTCACTTCGCGTCGCCCTTCGCGAGCTGAGGTCGGAGCAGGAGTGCGCTTCGCCCCGCAGGTAAATTCCGGCCCACACTTGCTTGGATGTAATCATCCCAGAAACAGTCCGTGACATCTCGCCCAATTGATTTGTTCTGTAAGCTAGGGGGATTGTCAACATATACCTTGTCATGATTCCGACGCCTTCCTATCTCTAGCTATCCCTGTGCCCCATGCATACGGTAATGGTACGAGATCGCCTGTAGACCATCTCCCGCTGCATTCAAACGCAGTCCGATGATTCGCGGCTCTCATTGAATCATTATCGCCTTGTGTCCTCAGCAGAGGCGCGTATTCTGGGTGGCACAAGTCCAGCTACCGCGTATCGACTGTGGGCGCACAGATCGGACACTTTTGACTAGCTGAGGACGTAGCTCGCAGCACTTGGACAATCACACGCCGCTTCGAGCTGCGTACGAGCCGTGAGCGGTGCAAAATCAGGAAATACGTCGAGCAGCACGGCAGCAATGGCATATGACCGAGACGATCATCAGTTCGACCTCTATCCACGCCTTAGCACGCATCGCAAAGATTTCACATTCAACCCTCAACTAGCCATACATCGTCTCGACCAACTCTCAAGCTGTCGCCGCCTTGCGTACCCGTTTGCAACCTGTGCAGCTGCTTACGTCGCGTTGAGGAGCCATAATAAAGACGCAAAATGAGCTGAAATCCAAATGACATTGTCGTGCCTGATTGCCGAGTGATTGGACCCTTTGTTGTTGATTCGATTGATTACAACAACAATAATCAGGCGAAATCACGTGGAAAAGTGGTGACGTGGAACATGTCTCTGCCGTATCTCGGCGTTATCACTGTGGCATCTAGGGTGTGCAATCTCCGGCCCTGTCGAGCGAATACGTTTAGTCCTCCCGGTTAACACGGAAAACATCTCTATTTCAGTCCCCTACTTTGCTTGCACGTGGCATGCGTCACGGGGTTTTGTCTGAAATTTGTAAAGTCCATGGAGATGCTTTGTTACAACGTAGAATTAGCAGACTTACTCGTCAACGAGCACAAGATTACAGGATAAGATGGCCAAGAACACCGACAAAGTCTCCAAGAAGGGCAAAGCCCCGGAGGTCGATCAGAGCAAGAAGAGGAAGCGCGAAAAGAAGGAAGCCGGAGACAAGAAGGCAGCTCCACCTGCGCTGTTTGGCGGTGTAAAGGATGCGGAGCTGGACGATATCTTCAGCAAGAGCGTATGTCGGTTCTGCATTCATGCGCAAATAGGTAGCTGACATTCTAGCTCCTGCGCAGACCGCATACGCTACCCCCGCTGCACCGATAGCAAGCAGCTCGAAGCTGCCCGCAACAAAAGCTGATGTGCCAGAGGTCAAACGGGCCAGGACATCGCCATCCCCAGAAGTCGACGGCGACGTTTCTGATGACGAAAGCGGATTCGATAGCGACGACGAGGCGGCGGAGATCTTGCGTCTAGCAGAGATAGCAGAGAAAGAAGGGGACAATGCGGATGATGTTGAAGAAAGCGAGGACGAGGAGGAAGGTGAGGACCAGGAAGAAGACGCGGACGAGGATGAGGAGAGCGAGAGCGAGAGCGACAGTGAGGCGGAGCTGGTCCATGAGAGCGCCAAGAAGCCAGTGAAGAAGGACAAGGGGAAGAAAGCACCAAAATTCACGCCTGCTGGCGAGTCGCAGGCGGACAGGGATAGGCGAACGGTCTTTGTCGGTAACTTACCGCTGGAAGCGGCCAAATCAAAGGTGTGTCTCTCTGCCGACTGTCAAAACGCACACAATGCTGACACCGTCGCAGGGCATGCTGCACCAACTCAAAGCGCATCTAATCTCTTTCGTGCCCACCGCGAAGATTGAGTCAACTCGATTCCGTTCCGTGCCCTTCGCCACGGCTACTGCGGCATTACCCACCGATGACCCGGAAAAGGACGAGAACAGACGTCTCAAGCGCGAAAAGGAGAGAGCCTCCGCTTGGCGTGCTAAACAGGATGGTGATACGAAGGGCGACGAGGAAGCGGACCAGGCTAAAGTGTTCATCGACTCGAAAGGGAAGAGAAAGGTTGCTTTCATCAAGAAGGACGTGAGTACGGCTTCATTATACCACGATGCGTGGCTGACACATCCCGCAGTTCCACTCTGAGCTGGGATCATGTAACGCCTATGTGGTGTTTGCCCACCCGCACCCGGACCGAGCGGCAAACGTCGCTCCCATCCAAGACCCGTACGAAGCAGCCACAGCAGTCCTGGCGGCGAACGGCAGTACCGTTCTCGACCGGACAGTTCGCGTTGACTCTGTCCGCCTACCTTCCTCCGTTGGACTGGCAACAGCTACCAACGCTCTGAGCAAACGGGACGCGTGGTTGCCCAGCGGTACGGATCCCAAGAAGAGCTTGTTTGTCGGCGGTCTGGACTACGCCTCGAAAGAGGAGGATGTCCGCGTGTTCTTCGAGGAGCTCGTCAAGGCTGAGCGAGGCCCAGCGGAGAACAAATGGGTGATTGGAGTCAGAATCGTCAGGGACAAAGAGACGCAATTGGGTAAAGGTTTCGGCTATGTGCACTTTACCGTGAGTCGCTTCGAACATTCGTGTGAGGATCTTTGCTAATCGACGTGTTCAGGATCGCGAAAGCGTTGATGAGATCCTCGCGATGGACGCAACCAAGATCCGATTCGCCAAGAGAGCTTTACGAGTTCAACCATGCAAGACACTCCCGTCGACATCGACACTGAACAACCAGCTCAAAGCAGCCGCTCAACCTCGAGGCAAAGGAGACAAGGGCAAGTCTGCTACTGCTGGCAAGTCTGCCCGCGCAGGACCCGTGCCCAAGGGCAATCCCAAACTCGGCGAGAAGATCAAGGATCTTTCGAAGGAAGACAGGAAAGTGGCCAAATCTGCCGATGCGGACAGGCAGGCTCGTCGTCTCGCCAAGAAAAAGTCGAGAGGGAAGATGGACAAGGAGGACAAGGGCGCGGTGCGATTGAACTTGACCAAATCGGAGAAAGAGCGCACGAAGGGTGCCAAGCCAAAGGCCAAGATGGGGAAGAAGCGCGCACCCAGCGCCATCGCCAAGATGAAAGGGTCAAGAGCTTAGTGTTGTCATACTGTACTTGTAGGCAGGAGTACAACGCGACCATGCATTAGGTCCACTACTAGAATACATCGTTCTTTGCTTATCATGCCTCTACATGTGTATGGTACAACCTCAATGACTGGTTACGCGGATATGGGGCAGATGCGTCTGGGGTATCGGTAAAGGGAAAGAGTCCATTCCGAATTCTTCGTGCACGTCCGAGGGGAAATCGTCTTCCTCCTCATGTTCGATCTGATGCTCCTCGTCATCTTCCTCGGCGATGTCTCCACTGCGATACACTTCCACGTCCGCATCCGAGTCTGCCGCGCCTTCGTAGTGGAGGTAGTATTCGTCGAAAGCGCCACCGTCGGCTGTGTACGCTTCGGGGTCCCAGACCTCTGCTTGGGCATGCACGTCTTCCTCGTCTCCGTCGTCGGCGTCTGGCTGCAGCTGCTCTTCTTCTCCGTGCGTGGGCTCCTGCCTCCTGTGCTGTGTCGAAGGTTGCGCCGCTGCCACCGGTTGGTTCTGCCGGTGCATCGCGGCGAGATACACCTCCAATTGCGCCTGCCTCTCCGCTAATCGAGCGATACTCTCCTCGTGCCTCATCCTCGCTGATGGCGACGGCATCGGCATAGGTATCGAGCTCGGCAATACGGGCACAGCCGCCCCTTCGTCGTCATTCCGGAATGTTCGAAGAGCGCGTTTGAGATAATTACCAGGTATCACCTCTGATCGTCTCGAGGGGTTCTGCGCAATCGTCGAGTTATGTTGGGACCGCCTTCGGCTAAGCAGCTTGGCCGGGAAGGAGGTAGACCGGGGCACGAAAGTCTGCTCGTCCAGCTCGTCGGCGGTGGCTATAGCTTGTAACTCTCCGCTCTCTTCGTGCTCAGACTCTATCCGCGAGTCCACCTCCGGCGAATCGTTCTCTGCCGCCACGTCCGCCTCCAGCTTCTCAGCCACCAGCGTGACTAACCGCATCTCCTCCAATGCCTCTGCGGTGATTTCCTCCTCAAAAGGCTCCACCGCCGTCATCCGTTTCAGCGCATTGAGCACTTCCTTGGTCGGTTGCAGACTCATCGTACGGCCAACAGCCGTCCGTAGTACATCCGCGTGTTTGACCGAGACGACAGTCTGGCTCTGCGCACGCACGCGACGAGCGTGGAACTTTGATGATGGCGTGGGCGAGTCGATTGGACTAGTAGGTGTTTGAGCGGGGTACTGATACTTGCCTGGCGGAGTGGACAAGTCCCGTGGGGTCTGAGGGAACGCCGAAGAGATGATCGATAAAGCGCTCAGCGATGATATGGAGGAACGTGCTGACGCCGTAGTGTACGCCGACGCGTTGGAAGAAGAGGACGACACGGTAGACGCCACTGATGAACGGCGAGAATTGGGCTCTTCGGCCCGAGGCTGAATGACGGACATGTCGCCATCGCTTGACGACGACTTGAGCGACCCCTCCTCCTCTATCGGCTCGAGGGACGGAGCGATGATGACTCCGTTCGAGTGACGAGGAGCTCCGTATAACCTGGCATCGGCAACGTCCATCTCATCTTCCTCGCCGTACTCGGTTCCATCACCCGACAGCGTGGCGATCATGACTCTGGGAGGGGCGATGCTGTACCTCCTTGGCATCGATTGCATATTTCTGTACGCTTCCTCGCTCGCCGGCTCTGTATCGATGAAGCTGACTCTCCGGCCAGTATTTCCGACATTCGACAGAGTCGGCTGATAGCCCAAAACGGATGGGTGGATCATTGAATCCGAGACGAAGGAGCTCGAACGAGGCTTCAAGCCTTTCTCGACGACGTTCGATGCCGCAAACGTCTTGTTGTGAGTCTGTTGCGTACCGTCAAAGTCCTCGTCGATCTCATCTCTGGCCAGCCTCGTTTTCAGCACTCGGCGGTATGTTGCCCATCCCGCCACGCCTAGGAATAGAAGACCAAGCATCACCGATAGAGCTATTGACGACGCCATCATTGATTCCCGACTGTGAGTATCGGGGACAGGGGACGACACGACGGGCGAGGCTGCGGCCATGGTCGGACTGGCGGCTATAGTGGGAGACGAGTTGGCGCCGATCTCTCCGTTCAGGTTAGATGCAGCCAGGGCGTCTGTCAGGCCGTCAATCGCGGTCCGCGCGGCGAACGACCGTTTCTTCATCTGCTTCAAGTGCTGTGCTGGTGAAATATGCACTAAGCCCATGTCGAGCTGCGGTGAATTCACAGGATTCGACATTGAAAGCGGGTTGAGTGGCGTACGGTCGTACAGTGTAGGCGGAAGAGTGGGCGAGGGCGCCGAGACGAAGCGCTTCCCAACGCCCATTGACCTCGGTCCGCGAATCGACCGAGCCGGAGGATGGACAATATAGGCAGGGTGTATGGTAGGTAGAGCGGGCGTGGTGTCCGCCTCAGGTCTGAAGTAATCGCGGGTCAGCACGATAACTGCCACTAACAGTTTGTAACTTACATTATCCGCGAGGAGGGTTCGTGGATACTAACGGAGCCAAAGTCGAGGCCCAGGCCTATCCCGTGGGAAGACATGGTCGAGAAGGAAGGGGATCAGCGAGGAAGTCAGAGTAGGTTTGTAGGCCGTCTGCTTGTTCAGGGTATTTGATCGTAGGAGGTAAGCCTCAATGGTAGGTGAACGAGTGTGGAGGAGCTCGGCTCCGAAATCAAAATAGCGAAGTCGAAAGTAAAGGGCAAGTGGAAAATCGAGTCGAAAAAAATTACGATTGAGAAGGCACAGCGAAGGAAGAGAGAGAGAGAAACCAGAAGGAGTCAGTAAGCAGATGCGTCATGATCAGTGTATATGCGGCCCGTCAGCAACGTTGATATCGTGTGAAGTTGGGATATTGACTGGAGACCGGATGGCGGGGACGCGACTTGCGCGGCTGGTCATGTTGTTAGTGAATGGTCAGCTACGGATACCCATGACATGTGACCGAGGTGGTATTATCATGCCTTCGGTCTTCGGGACTGTATCGCAAGGACGCTACGTGACAACGCGTCTATATCTTCAGCTGACAAATCGCAATGGTAGTATCATGCGATGGGAGAAAGGAATGGTTGACATGTTATCTCGCGTTGTGCCTGAATTACGTACTACCCACCATGCGTGATGCCATGACCCATGCGGTAAACGTAAGACCAAAGGGGACTCGACCAATTTTCAACCCATCCTCTTTCACTCCTTCCTATCTCTTTCGCTAGTTTGCATCTATACATCCCCGAGCACGTCGTCGAGCAGGCTCAAGATGGGCGTAGCGCAAGCAGTCCTCGAGGTCGTCCCCGATCTCATCGAGGTGGCCAAGGTCAAGAAAAAACCGTGAGCTATTATCGCCTGTTCATGATGACAAATCCATTGCTTATCAGTAGTTGATATCGGCGCAGAACACCTCTGATCCTGCAACACAGTCTCTTCCTCTTACCTTCCTTTGTCGCGATCTCACTCGTCATACTCCTCTTGTCGTACATCGTACCAAGAGTCTATCGCTTTGCGCGCAAGCACCTCGCGAAGCGCGAATACCAACCTCTTCTGACAGACGACGAGGATGCCGAGGCCGAAGCCGAGGTCCTACCGCCTCCGGCGCCCGCGGCCATGCCGTCCGGTGGACTTTGGTCCGACTTCTCAGCTCATATCCGCTCGATGAAGGAGTACGGCTCTTTCCTCTTCGCTCTTGAAGTGCTCAGAACGCTCTGCCTGTGCGCGTTGCTCGGCTTGAGCATCTACGCAGCTATCCAGGCTGAGTCGCCCCCAACGAAAGCGAGCGGCGTGGACGACGTCGAAGATCTCATGGCTAAATGGGGCAAGAAGAAGAAAAAGAAAAAGACAAAGCATCACAAGTCCACTGTAGACGATTACTCGAGCTTGGAATGGAGCGAGTTTGGAGTGTGCGGGTTCTACGTGAGTTGCTACTCTTTTGGTTACAACACAGAGGCTGATCAAGACGCCAGACTTACGCGTTGATCCTCTCCCTCTTGCTCTTGAGCCTTCGGCCTGCTACCCCTCTACGTCGTCATCTCATCAGCCACCTTGACAGTCTCCTCGTCCTGGGCTTCGGCGTATACGCCTACAGGGATCTATGGCCCTTGTTCACTTATTACCTCACCCCATCGGACGTGCAGAACGCCATCACCTGGTCGAGACTTGCTCTCTTGGCCGTGGTCGCCATTCTGATCCCTCTGATACGACCGAGAACGTACGCACCTGCAGACCCGGAGAAGCCCACACCGGAGAAAGACGTCCACCCGGAACAAACAGCATCTCTCATGTCGTACCTCTTCTACGAGTTCATGACGCCGCTCGTCTGGAAAGCCTGGAAATCGCCTGCATTGCCCTATGATGATCTTGTACGTTGCCGTGGAAAGGAGAAAATGCATGCTTGCTGACAACTAATGCAGCACCCCTTGGCGGATTACGACCGCGCAGAATATCTGTACAAGGTACGGGTCTAGACTACTCTCAGGCGCTGATCAATGTTACACAGCTTCACATGGATACACTCGACCCCGTCCGCCGAGAGAAAAATGGTCTGAAGAAGAGACATTTAATACTCAACATCGCTTCGGTGTTCAAGAAGGAAATCGTCATCGTCAGCATCATGTCCCTGCTTTCTGGCGCATCAGGCATCGGTCCTTCACTTGCAATCAACAAACTTCTTGACTATCTCGAGCACGGAGCGCAAGACACAAACATCAAACCCATTGTCTGGGTGATCCTACTCTTTGTTGCTCCGACATTTGGCTCGTTGACCATCCAGTACTACATCTTCACCACCACACGATGTATCGTCCGAGGCGAAGCTCTCCTGACTCAGTTGCTGTTTGATCACGCTCTCCGACTCCGCATGAAGGACTCCGTCGAGGAGGAGGAGGATAAGGAGCAGGTGGACGTTGACGCACCAATTATCCTCGTGGAGGAGGTCATTGACCACGCTCTGGCTGCGCCCGATCAGCTAAATGGTGTCGATGACCGTGACGGGGCAGCTTCGGCACATGGGGAAGGAAGCCCCGGACCTGATTCCAACGACACAACCGAAGTAGGGAGTACCAGCGGGTCGAGCAAGGGCAAACAGGCGGACAAGAAGGCCGCTACCGACGAGTCGACCAATAAGCCAAGTGGTCAGGGCCTAGCTGGCAAGATCAATGTGCTGATGGCAGCGGATGTCGAGTCGATCATTGAAGGTGAGCGCATTCACCCGATCAGTGTGTCGAGGGGTTGCTAACAAATACGCAGGCCGCGATCTCGCCCTCGTGTTTGTATACACCCCGATCGAATTCTCACTCTGTGTCGTTCTGCTTTGCCGTATTCTAAGCTGGAGTAGGTCGTTTCCGCCTTCTACTTGGTATCCCTGACTGATATGCCATAGGCGCGCTCATTGGGATGATGACCATCGTCGTCACTCTGCCCATTCCCGGACTGCTCACCAAGAGAAACGCGCAGTATCAGCAACAGCGGATGAAGGCTGTGAGTCATGGCGACTGTAAATGTCTGCGCGACCGTACTGATCTCGACGACCAGACCGATGCTCGTATCGATGTCATCACCGAGGGTAAGTCGATCTTCGTTGCTAGGACTTCGCCGCTGATCACGCAATAACAGCCATTGGCGCCCTGCGAATCATCAAGATGTTCGGCTGGGAGGACCGGATCAAGCAAAGAGTTGCTGCGAAGCGGGAAGATGAGCTGACGATGATATGGAAACGGCGATTGATGAACCTGTGAGCATATAAGATGTGTTGCGATTGTAGCAAGCTAAAATTGGAAACGCAGCGCATCCGTCATACTGAATACGATGCTACCTGTCTTCACTATGATCACCACATTTGCTGTCTATACTTTGGTTCAGAAGCAGCAATTGACCGCTGCCAAAGGTGAGTGTTCTCTGCAAATTGCTCAGACAGCACTTACACCACATAGTTTTCACTAGTATGACAGTATTTGAGCTACTCAAGGGGCAGATGGGAATGGTGAGTAATTCTCGAAAAATACAACGCTGCAGCATGCTGAGACGATATATAGGTGTTCTACCTCGTGCGTTACACTTCAGCTCTGATCTCAGAAGCAGACTCTGACCACCCTACAGGTCAATCAATTCGTCACCTCATGGGTTTCCGTTCAGCGAATCAACAAATTCTTGAACGAGGTAAGTTGTGCATCCATTTGGATAGTTTGACTACCTACCGAGGAGGTCAACTTGGGCTAACATCCCTCTTGCAGAGCGAGATGATCGACGAGTATGCGGAAGGCAAACTCCTCACTATCAAGCCTGCAGAGCAACTCGAGGCGGAATCAGAAGGTCTGATCAGGCTGCGTGATGCCTCATTTACCTGGGGCTCTGTCACAAAGGATAGTCCCGCAGAGTTCAAATTGCACATTCCGGATGTTACGTTTGTGAAAGGCAAAGTCAACCTTATCACTGGACCAACTGGAGCAGGCAAATCCAGCTTCCTGAAGGTAAGTGAAACCCCTCGTATGCGAAGAGAATCTTCCGCTGACTCCTTTCCAGGCTTTGGTCGGCGAATTGCACTTTGAGCAAAAACAAGGGTCCTTCTTCCACCTTCCTCGACAGGGCGGAGTCAGCTATGCGGCTCAGGAGAGCTGGTGTATGTCCGATTCGATTCGCGTGAATATCCTGTTTGGCGAGCCTTATGAAGAGGAAAGGTACAAGAAAGTCATCAAAGCGTGTGCTCTCGAACCTGATCTGAAGCTATTCGAGGATGGCGACGAGACCGAAGTGGGCGAGAAGGGTATCACGCTCAGTGGTGGTCAGAAGGTAAATGAAAATCACTATCGATCGCAAGTTCCAACTGACTGTTATCAGGCCCGAATCACTCTGGCCCGAGCGATCTATTCCCAATCGGCGGTGGTCTTGCTTGATGGTAAGTCTCTTTCAAGTGACGACAGGACTGACTCTCATTAGACATATTCTCGGCACTGGACACGCTTACTTCGAGGTGGATTATCGACAATCTTTTCAAAGGTGACTTGGTCAAGGACAGAACGGTTCTCCTCATTGTATGTTATCAGCCGCCCATGCTTCACGCCCCGCTCACTCAAAGTATTGTAGACACACCACGTTCATCTTGCCGCACCCATCGCCGCATACATGATCGCTCTGGACGCAAATGGCAAGATTCGAAGCCAGGGCGCAGTTGAGGATGGTTACATTGCAGATGAGGAATTGCAGGAAGAAATCGCCGAAGACTCCAAAGATGAGGATCGAAAGGCCCAAGCAGAGGGCCAGGAGTCAGCCGGTGATGACAAACCAGAGGTCAAGAAAGCCGCGGCCAAGCTCGTCAAAGATGAGGAGAAGAGCGAAGGACGCATCTCTCGTCGCGCAATGATCTCTTTCTTCAAGTGCGTGACGCTCTCCGGTTCTAGTCTGATTTTCGGAGCAGTGACTGATTGTGCTCGACTATGACAGGACTTTCGGCGGGCCGATCTTTTGGCTCACCTACTTTACCCTTCTCCTAGGCGGCCAAGCATTGTCATCTTTCCAGACCTACTGGCTCGGTCGCTGGGCCAGGGCGTACGACTTGGCAGATGATCCGAACACAGTGTCGGTCATCTATTACCTCGGCCTTTACATCGTTTGGGTTCTCGCAGGTCTCGTGGCTCTGGGCGCGGCAGCGATTCTCTTCTATATAGGAGCCATTAAGGCCTCCAGAGAAGTGCACAGGAAATTGGTCCATACGATCTTCGGAGCCTATATGCGGTTCATGGATTCTACTCCGGTAGGACGAATCATCAGTCGATTCACCAAGGCAAGTTTAAGCACGTACAATCCTCTTTATCAGTTGACTAACAGCACTTCGCTGTCGAACAGGATATGAAGGCAGTTGATGGACCGTTCACCGACGTGAGTAGCGATTCCAAGCTCTATGAGGTGATGACCTGTACTCACCGCCTTGCAGACATTCTATGAAGTGGTCGAGTTGACGATTGGCATGGCGCTCAAATTCCTCGTCGTCATTGCCTTTGTGCCGATCTTCTCCATACCTGCTGTTGTGAGTTTGACCCGCAATTGATGTGCAATCCGTAGACTAAGCGATCTGTCTAGGTCATTGGTGTCATCGGCGGTTACCTTGGAGAGCTGTACATTCATGGCCAATTAAGCGTCAAGGTGAGTGCAGACTGGAGAGCCATTTTTCCGCGCTCAGAGCTAATCGCTGTCTGTAGCGTGAGATGTCGAACTCCAAGAGTCCCCTATTCTCGCATTTCTCTGCGGCTGTCAACGGAATCGTCTCCATCCGCGCGTACGGGGCGCAACAGTGAGACAATCGCTATCTGCTGCTATCGCAGTGACTGACCGCTTGTACCCGCAGGAAACTTCGACTAGAGGCTCAGCGTCGGGCTGACAAGTACACACGAGCTGCTACTGCTGTGAGTTTGTTTGTTTGCGCGAAAGGTGAAACCGTGGACTGACATTTCACCCCCTTGCAGTTGTGAGCGATCACTTGACAGTCCCCCTCGCTTTGCACAACGGCACTGACCTAATTCCATCGCAGCTATAACCTGAATCGATGGGTCACAATACGAGTAGACATGCTCGGTGGTCTGTTTGGCGCCTTGCTCGCTGCCTTCTTGGTCTATGGAATTTCTCTGGACGCGTCTAGCGCTGGTTTCGCGCTATCCCAGGCGATTTCGTTCTCGCAGATGATCCTTGTGAGCTTTTCCGCCGCGCCGTCGCTTGTACGTCACTGACAATGGTATAGTGGTGGGTGCGAATGGTCAACGAAATGGAAGTAGCGGGCAATTCTGTAGAAGTAGGTTTTATCAACTGCGATTGCGATGAGAACTGACGGAGCCGCCAACAGCGCATCGAGGACTACCTGATCATCGACCAAGAGCCCGCAGAGACGGAAGCCAAACAGCCTCCCGCCGCTTGGCCGACTTCAGGAGAGATCATCCTCGACAAGTTATCCGCAAAGTACTCTCCAGACGGACCCACCGTGCTCGACAACCTCGAAGTGCGCATTGCTAGCGGCGAGAAGGTCGGTATTGTGGGTCGCACAGGATCCGGCAAGTCTACTTTGGCTTTGGCGTTGCTACGAATGATTCCTACTACCGGAAGTGTGAGGATCGACGGCATCAAGACGGAGAATGTCAACTTGCACGTGCTGCGATCAAACGTGACCATCATCCCTCAGGATCCGGTAAGTCACTTCGGGCCAATTGTCGGATACAGGACCAAGCTGACGATGACATGATTCAGATATTGCTCTCTGGCAGTCTGCGATTCAACCTCGATCCCTTTGATGAGCATGATGACGTCGAGCTCAATGACGCGCTCCAATCATCTGGATTGGGTCAGACACGTCACGCGGAGACAGGGGCAGCGACGCCGCAGCGCCTCACGCTTGATACACAAATTGCGGCTGGGGGAAGCAATCTGAGTCAGGGGCAGAGACAGTTGGTGGCGCTTGCTCGTGCTCTGGTGAGGGCCAGCAAGGTCTTGATCCTCGACGAGGTGAGTGTGCAGTGCGAAGCTCGTTATTGCCTGTGAATCTCCAATGGAGGAGCTGACTCAATCACCATCATAGGCTACCGCATCGGTCGACTTTGAGACAGACAGCTTGATTCAGAAATCGATCCGGTCGCTTCCGTCGTCCACAACGGTTCTCACTGTGGCACATCGCTTGTCGACGGTGATGGACTACGACAAGATCTTAGTTCTTGGCGCCGGCAAAGTGGTTGAATTCGATTCGCCCGACAACCTGAAGAAGAACGAGGATAGTTACTTTGCCAAGCTCGTTACTGCCATGGAGGGGTAGTATGATTGACAGAGCGCGACGAGGCGCAATATTTAGTACGCGCGAAATAGGAATGCATTTGCAAATAGACTACACAATGGCCGTCTGACTGTTCTGGTCACTCTGGTCCTCCTACTATGAGCGATCAACGTAATACAGTCATGTGACAGGAGATCCGTTTCAGTCGTGTGCGCCTGAGGTGTCAGGAAACAGCGTTCTACGAGTCAGATGACCAGCTGCCGCCGCCGGTAAAGGATGGTCTTTCTTGCATCGCACTGCTGAGCAAGTCACCTGCGACATGCGATACATGCAGTCTAGTATGAGTAGTCTTACCTATCCGGGTTAGAGCGATACTGTAGACTGCAGCGATAGTCTTCTGTGCGCTGCTTTGAGTGTCACTCAAGGGAGCATGACGCAGATAGTTTGTAATGGTTCAGGGACTGCTGGTAGTGATGATTACAACAACGGTAACTGGCGTAGTTTGAACTTTGTGCAATTTGTATTTCACATTGTAATGACCTACTATATCAAGAATACTATAGCCGAGGAATTGCCGCTTGTGGGAATGATTAGACTGGATTTGCTTCCTATTTACACCGCACCAGCTCGTGCAGTACTGCGACACACCACCACCACCACTTTGGCTTCTCCTTATAGATCCATCCTCACTCAACCATCTGCCTATCAATCACACTTTCATACCTCCTCTGACATCTCGACCTAGCTAGCCATCTGCTGGTCATTAGCAGCGCTACCTAATCACGGCCGACCGACAACGACCCGCACAGTTAGGCTCGACGAAGCGACAGCGCGACAGCACGACGTCACAACGTCACTCCCAGGGCCCCAGATTCCATCAATCCCCTTCCCACCTTTATCCAATCCCATTTCCACAACCATCCACTCCATACCTCAACAGCTTTACTTTGCTCGGCCGACAACGCGACAACGCTTTCTTACCTCCCGCATTAACCCATCGTCAAGCTTGATCAGGAAAGCGATATTGGACTGCTGCATACGCGCAGTATACCGTGCTGATTGAGCCGTCTTCCTGGGAAATATCCTTCGGCCGTCTCCTTTCGACCGGACTCCTCGGTCTACTCTATCTCTACTACTCGTGACAGTCTCACACGACAAGCCACTCCAACTTTAGCCGCATTCGCAGATCATCGACGCTTGGCGCACAGAGATAAGATGAATCCGCACAAAATGGTGAGTTCGAGACGGATTTCACGAACGTGGTGTATCATGAGAAGATAGCGAGGCGAGCATGAGAGGGTGCAGGCGTCTCGCTGGGGGGAAAACATCTCGGAAAGGCATTCCCTTGCCCTGCTGTCCTATTTAGACGCTTGAAAGCCCTTTGATCCCCTGCGCATCGTCTCCCTCCATCCCCATTGTCCTCACAATTCTCTCAAAGCCATTGCCGCCCGACATGACGTGAGCCGCAGACAAGTCGCGGACATCCTTTGTCCTACTCCCGCGGCGTGGAGCGTCGCGGCATTTCCATCAACGCATATCAGGCATACCTCAGATTCTGCCGCCTAATCCGCTCTCATATCGCCTAGACATACTGTCTCTAGCGGAAGTCTTTTTTATCAGAATGGCGCTGACAATCGCATCCTCTTCTCTCGCTATGGTCACGCAGAACAAGGTCGATATCTCGGTATGTGCATCCACGCTCTAATCTCATGTATGCACAGCGCATCGCTTACTAGTGACACTCGCAGTCGATGAGCGAGCAGGACCAGAAAGCCTTCAAAATGTACGGGAAAGTGCCCGGCAAGAACCTCTTGACCAAGATGCAGAAGGTGAGTGTCACTCGCGCTTCAGTTTTGAGTGTGATGTCGTCAGCAGATCTGATGTGCTTGTTCGCGCAGGACCGCAAATACTTTGATTCGGGCGACTACATGATGTCGAAAGCTGGCGTGACCACTGCCCAAACGCTCGGTACCGCTCACCCAACTCCAGAAGCGTGAGCTTGCCATACTCGAATCGTGGCGACAGGAGCTGACACACGTCGCGTTTTGCAGCGTACCGCACGCTTCACCCCCCAACGGCCAGCCGGCTGGAATACTCTCTTCCTCGCCAACTGGCAATGGTCTGCCTTCCCCTAGCATCAATGAACAGGCATACTCTCCTTTCCACGAGAAGCCCAGCACACCACACGGAGTAGGCGTCGGAATCAGCCCCGCAGCGACCAGTGAAGCAATCGAGATGCCCGGGCATGGAATTTCTCACTCCAGGCGAGGTAGTGAAAGGTGAGATTGACCTACGTGATGCCACGGGGCAGGTGCTGATGTCTGGTCATCGTGCGCCATAGCCAACACGCCCGCATCTCTCCCCCGGCTACTCTACGCGACGGCCCTCACTCATCCTCGTTCCCGATTCAACACCCTAACGTCGGTGGCTTTGGCTCATCCCCTGTCAAAGCGAGCAGCCTGGCAAAGCGACTGGATGAGGAAGCCGAAATGGACTCTTGAGAACAAGGTGGAAAGCAGTGGGATCGAGCGAGCAACAGTAAGATTGATGGAAGTGACGCAGAACAGGTTTACGCGGATTCGGCAAAGTAGACGGCAACGAAATCCGATGGCATACGACGCAAGTCCATTCGAGACGATAGTTGCAGTCGGGCGATAGGCCACCAATCGTGGACAAGCAACGCGTGTTACGACGAGGTTAGTGGATTTGCAGGAGGAGCGGGCACAGGGTGTACGAATGTAACAAGTAGTCTGATAGCAGGCAATTGACGAGGCTTTCCTTTTGGTACCGCTTCACCATCGTTTCTTATCCCATTTCACTCAGCAGCACCTTTTCCCTTTATCAGTTGACGAGCCAAAATGTAACTATGTCATTATATCAAAACGGTCTATGTTGCATATCGCATCCGAAAGACTGTCTAAAAGATATCTATAGAGCGACTTTGGTCAATTTGTACAGGCTGCTGTACCCTTTTGCCAAGCATCTATCTAGTCCGGAAGGTTGTACCGATGATCCCCTTTTGAGTATGTGTCGTATATCATGTTTGTCTTCTTTCCAGCCACTCCAGATCGCGCTCCTACTCCTTCATCTGCTGGAGAGTGGATTACCACCAGTCACCTTGGTCGCGCATGGCGTTGGCAACCTTGATGAAACCTAGCAACGAATTTCATCAGCAATGGTCTAACTTCACTTTGCGTATGTTATGACTTACCAGCAATGTTGGCGCCTGCGACCAAAGAGGGGACGGCGCTGCCCTGGGCGTACTCCTTGCCGGTTTGCCAGCAGGTCTGGTAAGCGGTGACCATGATGTCCTTGAGCTTGGCGTCGACCTCGGCGGGGGTCCATTTGAGCTACAGTGGGGTCAGCTAGTGATTCCCATGTATCTTATGGGATGAGCCAACTTACACGCTGAGAGTTCTGGGCCATCTCGAGACCGGACACGGCGACACCACCGCAGTTGGCGGCCTTTCCAGGGGCGTAGAAGACGATGCCCTCGGTGTTGGTGAGGGACGTGACGCCCTTGCGGGAGGCCTCGAAGATCTCGATGGCCTCGAGGGTGCAGCCCATGTTGGAGCCCTCAGCAACGTATCGGACACCGGCCTTCTGGAGGGCCTTGGCCTCGTCGCCGTTGAGCTCGTTCTGGGACGCGCTGGGGAGAGCGACGTCGGCCTTGGAGACGAGGGCCCAAGGGCGCTTGCCCTCGTGCCACTTGAACTTGCTGCCGGCGCTGAACTCGGTCAAGCTCTTGCGGGCGAGCTTGATGGTGGCGATCTCCTCGATCTCGGCGGGGGTGAAGCCCTCGTCGCCGGTAGCGACGAGCGCACCGTGCGAGTCGGAGAGGGTGAGGACGGTACCGCCGAGCTCGATGACCTTGAGGGCGGCGTACTGGGCGACGTTGCCGGCACCGGAGATGAGCACGCGCTTGCCCTTCCAGTCGGTGTTGTCGAGGTCGCGCAGCATCTCGGTGACGTAGTAGACGAGACCGAAGCCGGTGGCCTCGGGACGGATGAACGAACCACCCCAGTGGCCGCCCTTGCCGGTAAGGATACCGGAGAACTCGTTTCGGTATTGCTTGTAGGCACCGAACATGAAGCCGATCTCACGGCCACCGGTACCGATGTCACCGGCGGGAACGTCGGTGTTGTCGCCGATGTGTCGGGAAAGCTCACGCATGAAGGCGTAGCACTGCAAGGATGTATAAGCACAGATCTTCATGTCGTAAATCGATGTGACTCACGAATTTACGGATCTCACCGTCCGACTTGCCCTTGGGGTCGAAATCGGAACCACCCTTACCACCACCCATCATGAGGCCAGTGAGGGCGTTCTTGAAGATCTGCTCGAAACCGAGGCTATATGTATGTTAGCGGGGAACAGCACTGATCGTACAGACACACTCACAACTTCAAGATGGAGAGGTTGACCGAGGGGTGGAGACGGAGACCACCCTTGTAAGGGCCGAGGGCGGAGTTGAACTGTTGAGAAATGAGTTAGCGAGTGACTTTATGTGCATGGCTGGAGACTCACTTGGACTCGGTAACCACGGTTGACGGCGATAGATCCGTCATCACGCTCGTAGGTGACACGGAACTGGATGACACGCTCTGGGATCTGAACGACGTCGAGGGCACGGCGGTACTCGGGGTTCTTGGCGAGGAACTGTGCAGGAAGGGTCAGTAGATGGTCGTATTGGAGGGAGAGGACTAGCTTACAGGCTCGAGAGTCTGGGTGATCTCGTCGAGTGCCTACAGGTGGTGAGACAGTGAGGGTCAGCGTAAGTACACCAGGCGCTATGTGCGGTAGAGCAGTGGAGCAAGATGTACCTGCTGGAACTCGGGCTCGGCGGGCAGGTTGGACATTGTGGTAGGTTTGCTAGAAGAGGTAGTGAGGAAGTCTGTGATGCCCATAAAGGTCTTTTGCAAGCTGGTTTGCTTTTAGGGATTGGTCTGCGAAATGTGTATGAGAGAGAAGAGGGAAGAAGAATGGATCGTGCATAGGGGGAGAGACTATATATCGACTTTTTTCCTTGTCCTTCTCTCCTGCTTCTGTTTCTGTTGACTCGGCCCGCCATCGGCCGCAGAGCATGCCCCTAGCCTTTTTGCTTGTGCCCTATGGGTGAGCTCCATGCTCCATACTACTTCCTATATGGGGTACGTTACTACGTTACTACGGTGCGGGTACGAGTTACGGCCAATGAGCTGATCGCATAGCCCGGCAGCTGAGCGTCGAGGTGCGATGACAAGCTTAACTGGACTTTTTCTTGCCGGAGGAATGACGGCCGAATGCGAAATTGGTTCGTGCCAACCACTAAGATTTCGAGTTGCTCACCGTCTTACCTAATCCTGACAGGGTGCCGCTCCCACCCCTGAAAGGCAGCAAACCATCTGGATCCAATCATATCCCGTTTCTTCTTATCTCTGCCATTGCCAGCCGGACGTAAACGAAGATAAGAACAGCGATCAACGCGGGACTGTTAAAGCCCAACAAAGCCGAAAACGAGCTCTGCGCTCTGTGGCGCAGGCCATACATACAACTAAGGCGTTTGCTCGTCTAGTCTGCATACACGTTCACTACTATGCATGCACTGCTGAGCGTAGTGATGAGTGAGAGAGGCATGACCATGTCGAATGCATACGTGACGAGCGTAGCGTTCAGGTCTCAGAGTTGCTGATCAACAACAAGGAGAACCGGAGCGAAGAGCTCTGAGACTCGGAGCAAGTTGTTTGCGCATACGACGCACGATCTGCACACTAGTGTGAGTGTAGACAGCGTTGATCGGCCGAAGGGGTGAAAGGAGGGTCCAGAGGGTATTGAAACGGAGAACGACTACTATACAAGGTATAAGAGGAAAACAGCAATGCCCCGTTAAGAGACTTGAGCTTCTTATACAGCAGGCTCCAAAAGTGAAAGTCGCGACGACCACTGCATGCACCTCTTGGTTATCTGATAGTGCAGCAGCGCACGAATCACACGCCACATGCCACGGCGCGACGAGATAAGGCTCTGCAAGGGGAAATACATCGATGCGAAAGCCTTATCTACTTCGATTGAGTTAAGCAGTTAAGGGCCAGATCCTTATCTCTCGCCCACGAGGCGCCACTTGACGGGTTTGCCGTCTATCTACCATCCACCATCAATCCTTATCAGCTCCTGGAATGTACAGCGTACATCGTATAGCGTAGGATGGCGATCGTTGGTTGGCGGCTGTACGTAAAGTGAGCCCAGTGAGATGGCCTGGAACTACTGGCCTTGATCTGCTGATCTCAGAGAGCTGAGGGGGATTGTATCGAGAAGAGAACTTCTTCTTTCGAAACGTACAACGAGGCAGCGGTCGCAATCCAACAGCTAGCCATCCATCCTGACAACCATCAGTGATTCTGCGACCCTCTCGCGTGGTTACTCGGCTGAAAACGATACACGACGCGCTCGTAAAACAGCACACCGTTGAGCAACATACCGCAGCTCTAATTTCATTTACCAGATACCGCTACCATTTCTTGAACCATGACTACGCTTCGTTCACTCAAAGCGCTCAGTCTCGCTGGATGTTATTCCGTACAGCTATACAACCTCGCGACCAGCCGCTCACTCATACGCGATACACGCAGGATACTCCAGCATCCAAAAACGTACCTCGCACGCGCTGGCGCGATACCAAAAAGGTGAGGTCCGTCTGGGACTTGAACCCAGGTTTCTCGGACTTTTGAGCCTTTCAAAACCGAGCGTCCTAACCACTGGACGAACAGACCGGCTAAGCAGATTCAGGGCAGCTTTGTAGCTCTATTAGGCTGTACGCGCTCTAGCATACTGTGAAGCGAGGCGACGCTCAATCTGGCCTGTATTGTAGGATTGGTCGAGCAATTCAGCAAGAACGGAGCGGGAGGGTATATGATCGTCTTGTGATTCTTGGCGATAATCCGATCTTCGCATATCTGGCCCGTAGTCGTGCTCATATGCATGCGTTTTGCTACTTACCAGAACTTCTGATCTAGGCAGTAAGATCCTCTGTCAGCTACATAGACTGAGAGCCTAACTCTTTCGGAACAGCTACGAGCTATTGTGCATGCATCTGATTGCACTTGTGCTGTCTGTCCTGTCGTCTATATTTTGTATCAGGCACTAGTCTTCGCCTTGTCGAAGCAGCCAGTAACGGTGAAGAGAAGTGCACGCAGCGCCAAACAACGAGTACTGTACGGTATGGGTGCCACGTGTGATGCCTCGCGCGCCTGCTGTCATCCTGCATTCTGTCCGCCATTACAACATGCGTTGAACTACCTGGTTCAGCATTGCGTCTTTCACTATCAACTGTTTTAGGAACACGGCTCCAGGTAACCGCTCAACAATACGACAAAGCATCCACCAATCTCGAGCTGTCACACTGCACTGCGTTCGAATTCACAAATTGCAACTCAGCACATCGACTAAGTGCATCACTACCAGCAGCTTGCACCTAATTCAACATCTTCACTATGAGCCGGTGCGTTGTCTTCCTCCTGATCAGTCATCACCTACATACAGAACGGCGCTAATTCAATAACGGGTGGATACGGACTACAGCCTGACAACACTATCACAGCGGAACCCAACGCATTCCTCGCCCTCACCCATCCTCTACCCCCCCTCAGGCCCATCCTCAGGCCGCACTTCCCCCTACCCCAATCCCAACCCAAACTCCAACCCTAACGTCAACCCCAACTTCAATGGAGCAGGCGGCAGACCCTCGTCCTCGGCTTCGCAGTACTCTGAATCGCCTTATGGCGGGGGGATGGGCAGCGGGTATACCCGCGCCGCGCACGATGTGGAGACGCAGAATGATGAGCGCCTAGAAGGGTTATTGGGGAAAGTCAAGTCGCTCAAAGATGTGAGTGGACACAGTCCTCGTGCTGTCCCCGAGCTGCCATGAGGAGTGCGCGATGGTGGCAGTATAAGATCGAGGAGGGAAAGGGCCATATGGACGGGACGCTGATCAGTGCAACGTCGCAGATCACTGTAGGCATAGGAAACGAAGTGCGGGATAGCAATCTCCAACTTGGCTCGATGGTGAGTCCATTCTGCCCTATCTGCCCTATCCCTCCGCGTCAAACCCATTGACTCTACGATGACAATCATGATGATTGGCGGGCCGTTGTGGCGAGACGAGCTGAACAACCGCAAACACGTAGAACGACGCATTCTCATCCACCACAAATATCCTCGGAGGGACATTCAGACGAATGAACAAGATGGCTTCGAAACAGGGCGGGAACTGGTGCTGGTTCATGGGGTTCTTATTGCTCGTACTGTGGATCTTCGTCGTGGTCTGGTGGTTGAGGCGGTGATCGTAATCATGCTCGAACTGCAGCAGCCTTTCTCAGATCTGCGGATCCAGGGAGGTGATCCGACGTATGCATTTCTTGCATACTCTGGTAGCTGGTTCCAAGATAACGAGCCATTGTCCGAGCAATCGCCAATCCCACAATCCACGATTGAAATCTAGCACAAACAATCTATTAATCAGACTTGACAGTGAATCTACACTCTCGCTCGGAGCTGTTTGCGGAGGTCGCCCACTTCAGCCTGCAGCGAGTTGAGCTGTGACGTAGAACTCCAAATCAGCTTGGATCTGGATTGTTCACAGTAAAGAGTCACTGACCTCGTCGAGAAGCTGTATTCTCTGAGCTTGGGACTTGACCCTCTCCTCATCGGCGTCATTCTCGCATCCCTGCAATTTCCGCTTGAGATCCTCCACCTCTCCACCCAATTTACTGATCAGAGCGCGCTTCTCGTCTTCGGCAACTTGGGCGAGATCCAACGCTTTGGCTGAGAGAGTACCATTCGCTTCCGCCAGTCTGTCCGTCGTCTCTTTTGCTGATGCTAGTTGTGCCTCGAGTGAACGTTTGGACGATTGCGCATTGTCTAGTGCTGATTGGAGCGAGTTGAGTTCTTCCAAGAAGTGCGATTCGCTATTGCCCGACTTGGCTAGTCGGTCCTCCAATACCGCGACTTGTCTACTCTACATCAGCTGTATTCTACTTCACAATGCTGTCGTACTCACCGCTGGTAAGTCTCGAGGCTGTGACGACTGTCCTCGACTAGCTTCTTCGCCTTTGAGGCATTGCCCTTGAGCAGTTCCCGCTCTTGCCCAGATCTCACTACGCGCTCCACTAACAACTTGCTATCGTCCACCACACCCCTGATGCGAGCTAACACCTCGTCGATACCTCCCGGTGCCTCCTCGTTCGGCTCATGCAACGCTTGCAAGGCGGCAAAGTCGATAGGACGCGATGGATTGGCCAGAGAGCCATTGCTTGTTCCCGTGCGTGGGTCGACAAGTTCTGCGCGTTCTCGTCTCTGTGGCGAAGGGAGCATGGTCCACAGTGATGAGAACTGCGAGGCAATCGACTCGAGTTCTGACGTAAGCGCGTCCACACGAGATTGCAGTGCTTTGGATGTTGAGCTCTCCGAAGACATATTCGTGACGGCCGTTTGAGCCGCATTGAGCGAAGTCGACAACGACTCGTTTCGGAGAGTGAGATCGGCGATTTGATCTTGCTGGTTCTGCTCGGTCTTAGCGTTGCAAATACTTAGTCAGTGATGCGAACACTCACCCTGACGCGTTTCTCCAGGACTGCCGTATCTTCCTTCTTGCCTCGTTCACCCTGCTCGACTCTTGCTCTCCAAGCATCGCGGTCCTCAGCAACTCGCCTGACCTCCTCCTCCAATCCCATGTTGACCTCGCGCATCTCGTCGCGCAGATTCGACACCTCCCTCTCCCTGCGCTCAACCAAGCCTTTCACCTCTTGTAGTGCCTGATTGACCTCCGCTTCGGCGACAGTACCGGTCTTCCTCCCAAGGATACCTCCTAGTCCAGATCGGATCTGGTCCATGGCGGCTTTATCGCGACTTGACATGGAGCCATTCTCGATCAATCGCTGCTTTTCGGCAACGAGAGATTCTCTCTCTCCTTGCCATCTACGCTGTTCGCTATCCCAAGACGCTCTTTGAGCTTCCCAGGCGCGCTTCTCGGTGATCCACGCTTGTCGTTCCTTCTCGTACGCTCGTCGCTCTTCCGTCCATCCCTCCTTCTCCCTCTCCAGCCCCATCCGCGCCTGGTCCAGCTCGTTCGCCTCTTCCTCAATCGCCCTTTCTCTCCTACCCATCTCAATAACCATCTCTTCCAGCTCTGTTACCCTCGCGGCCTTCTCTTCTACTTGTCGGGACAGATCCGCATCCCGATCTTGGAACGAGATCATCTTCCGCTCTTGTCGTTGATATCGCGCTTGTGTCTCCGCGGACACATTTTCGAGCCGCCTCACTTCCCAAGCCATAACACCTGACCAATGCTCCATCAACTGTCGTCGCAGCGAAGCTTCCCGGTCTCGAAGCACGAGCACCTCCTGCAAATAACATATCATCAGTCATGCCTAGTTGGAGTTATGAGTCTCGACGCACCTTTTCTGCCGAATCGACCCGCTTCTCACTTTGCTCGAGACTCTCCGTGGTCTGCCTCGACATACGTTTGTTCGAGTTGTTGAGCTTTTGCAGTGTCCTCGCTGCTGTGAGGATCTTAATTTCTCTTTGATGTCGTGCTTGCAGAGACTCCAGGCGATTAGAGAGGATAGATAATTCCTGCCAAAGTCAATATGATCAGCTTCACAATTGCTAGCAGATTTATCACTCCCTCTTGTTAACGTTGACATACCTTTTTCCAGCTCTCCACCAGCTCCCATCCCGCTATTGGCAATGCCTCACAATCGACCGCCGCCTGGCCAGCCAGAAGCGTCAAAAGCATCTCGTCCGACCCTTCGGCTATACCCATGACAGTGCCCTCTTTCATCGATGCTCCATCTGTTTCATATGTCTCGCCCCCATACATCTCGTCGCGATCCTCGTGTTGATAAGTATGAGCCGACTCGGAATAGGCATCAGGCGCAGATATCGCTTCTTGTGCGTCAGGTTCGTGGTACGTTGGGGGCTGAGGTCGACGTTTGGTTGTCGAACGACGATGAGTGGGATTCAGGCCTGATGCTGGAGGTACAGGGTGATTGAGGCGGTCGAGAGGTGACGCATGACCCGTGGTAGCTTGCGGACTGTTATACGGGTTCTGAGGGATGTTGAGGCTCTGCGTCTCTAGCGGATAGCGTACGTTGCTTGCGTAACCTGCGCTGCCAGAGTTGGCTGCGCCGGCAGCCGTTGATTGTGGTTGAGCTGTCAGGCCATCGGTATGCTGCGTATGACTCTGACTCGAAGAGTACGAAGACGACTCAATAGACGTCGCCAGCGCGAAGCGGGTCGAGAGGTCATCTAGGTTACCGATAGTTTGCACTTGTCCTTCGTGTATAGGGCTGACGAGAGGCGGCGATCGTGCGCGGAAGAAAGCGGCTTTGGTCATCTTATTGGGCGAAACGGGTGACGGGCCATCGGAGCCTGACCCAGAGCCGTAATTGGAGCCAGAGCCAGAGCCGGCATCGCGGTTCATGCTGATGGCGATGGGCATAAGTGACGCTGACGCTGAGACTGACGACAATGCGTTGTATGTATCTAAGTCAGTAAATGCGGAAGACGCAGTGTGAAATACATCGTTGTCTTTTTGCTTTTGTTTGTTTTGGTCACTTTCCCCTTCTCCCTCCCTCGTGCTTGTTTATCGCCACGGTCAAACCACGCGACAAATCAACATCCCTCACAGGCTAGCCATTCTGCAAGTACACCATGACTGCGCATACATATCCTCGCTCATGGCACTACCACTCCCGACAGGTCATACAATTATTTCCAATGCATTTGTGTTTGACTTGAGTACGTATATATGAGTGAATGAGCGCAGATGCTTCTGCTTTTGTATGAATTGTACATGCTAGGTGATTTATGATATGACTGAATCCGCCTTTTTGGCGATGAAAAGTGTTTGTTGGGTCGCTAACTGTGACAAGATGGTCCCCCTCATCCGGCAGCGATACCAAAGACTTGACCAAGCTGTTCACTAGCTCGTCTCAAGTCCTCAGCCTTGCGCTCCTTCTCTCCGTCCTCGTCCCCTCGGGCGTACACGGGCGATCGCGGCTGCTTCTCCCCGCTCGTGGTACGACGCATGCTGGGAGTCACACCTTCCCCTGGACCTTGCTTTGCATCGGATGCCGAAGCACGACGTGACCAGCTGGGCATAATCTGAGAAGCAACCGGTGACCGCGGGCTCGCAACCATTTCGCGTTCGCGGACGTGGTCGAGATCCCGAGCACGGGTCCGCTCACGATCACGCTCGCGCTCTCGCTCTTCACGGCGGTGGCGAGATCGAGAAGGCGCTTGTTCGCGATCCGCAGGATGATGTAAAGCGCTGTTCGATGGTACGTGTCCAATGTGGTGTTCTTGTCGCTCCCGGCTCCTACCACGGCGACCGGCTTCGCCGACGTTCGCTTCTAGTCGCGCAGGACTCCGACGACTAGGCCTCGATGCTGATGGAGAAATGAGTGCGAATTCTACACCCCGATCGGAATTTCGGCGACTGGGTGCAATGACATTGTGGGTGATGCTGTCTCGAGTGACGTTGGGAGGTGGGACGATTGCCGCTCGTTGCAATAATTGTGGATCCGGGTGAATGGGGTCAGACCGTGAGCGGGATAGCAGAGAGGCCGGTAGTACGGCAGGACTACCAGGAGTAGCAGTACCTGACGCTGCCTTCACGTTGATCGGGGCTACGAACGGTGATGCGGCCGATTCGGAGGCGATACGGAATGACCGAGGTGGGGTTTCGATCGGGTCAAGAGATAGTCTGGAGAAACCAGAGTCGAAATCTGCCCGTTCTCTGCTGTTTCCTCGTGACCTGTGATTCGCAGGCTTTCCGCAAGCACATCGAGGCAGAAGAGCGTTGGGAGACGTTACACTGTTGACCGCGCCTGGCTTGCGACCAAAACGAAGTGTCTCGATGGAAGCACCGCCAGGGAAGATGGTTGATCCGTGAGAGCCGGCCGTTGGCGGCGTAGGTGCAACGACTGAATGTCGAGGTAGGAGCGCGGGGATCTTGACTGGTATGGAGCCAGGCAAAGCAGCGATCTGTTGACAAGGGTAGGCTGGAGGAGGGAGGTTAAAGTTGTCCTTGCGTGGTGAGTCGATTTCTGATGGGTTGGTTTGCGGTGATTGTAATGGTGAAGAAGAAGCCGACGAAGAGCCTGATGATGAGCCATTGCTGATAGCTCGCGGCCGCGGGTGTACCCGCGGTGAACGACCAACATGGTGAGACGGTCGGATGAGGGGACTGAGTGATGGTGGTAGTTGCGAGGTGATTTTGACGGGGGCGAAAGCAGGCTTGACCGCAGGTGACGGTGTCCCTTGATCCCTCTGTCTGCATTCAGAGGAGCAGTAGAGTCTAAATAGAGAATCAGCACCTCGTTTCCTAAAATTTGCCGATCGTACTCACCCTTTGCATGCCGTTTGGCAGATAAAACAGCGCTCGAAATCTTCCTCGAACATGATGCCAAGGTTTGGAAGGGGTGAAGGAGGTGTAACGGGTAGGCCGCACTTTTCGCAGATCTGTTCAGTCGACATAAAGATTGGGTTGTTAGCTGCAGTAGAGGATAGCTTTTGAACGATGATGGGTGGGATAGGCCAGAAAGAATGTCGAGTGGTATGCAATTTTGCCAATGGGGGATTATTGAAGATAGAGGGAAGAACGAACGTACCGATGAAAAGATCGCTTGCCACCAGCTTATATATACCTCGCAGGAGCGATTACAGCGGCGCCTGGAACTCTGACACCAAGCTGACTCCGACTTCAACTCCGCCTAGACAGAGCTTTGATGAAGGGCAGAAGCAAAACGTTCTTGGTTTTGGACTTCCGACCTAATTCGATAGCTGACTGCGTTTTCGCTTAGGAAGTCCCGCTCGCCAAGCCCCGAAGGGTGATTCGTTAAAGGAGACTGATGCGCAACGAGTCGCAGGTCGTCTGTGTGTGGTGATGCTGGGAACGTTTGTGTGTAAATGTCGCCAAGGGTGAAAGGACGGTGAGAAAGCTATGTTTTCCGCCCAAAGCGGGGAACTCGGTCGCGGTACAAAGGGCTTTTGCCAGCTGGGAAAGCTGATGCGCTACGGGTAAGAAGATGTCGAGGCGAAAGGAGTGGTTGTGCGAGCGATCAAAGGTTGTTTGCCGATGAGTCGAGCCAAGAGTCCAAGGAGTTTCGAGGTGGCTATTGATAGTCGGCCGAAATCGATATCGAACGTGGTTGTCGGCTTGCTGATATCTGTATGATAACCGAAAGTGTCAGAGAAATAGAACAGAGGGAATGAGTCGATCCAGAGTGTGAAGAGGGGGTGAAGGTATATGCAAGTAAGTGGAGTTCGAGAAAGATGTCAGGTGTGGAATGAATGATATAGGATGAGGACTGAGCGGTCGAAGAATGAGCGATTGAAGCGTTGGGAAAAAAAAAAGGTCAAAGTGTCAAATGCAAAGACGGTCGCGAGCTTCTTTTTTTTTCTCCTCTAAGCGTTTCATCCATCAGTCCACACAAGGGTGAAAGACAGCTCCCGCCCCAAAATGCTATTGTGTTGAAAGGGTGTCCTGATTCCTCGAACGTGTTACACCCAACCGTGCAAAAAACAGAAAGCAAAGTTTGTGTGCCGGGCGGAGGAACGCGGACGGACTAGACCGCCTCGATCAGCTGACGAGTACTCACAGTTTGTTGGCTAGGCTTTGTCTGTGCTTGGCTAGGTGTGCAGCGAAGTGAGTTTGATGTAGTCGAGAGAGGTAGTGAGGATGTAATGGTAGTCAACGTTGTGTTGTGCTATCGTTGTTGCTGTTCTTACTACTGCTATCTACTTCTACTGCTGCTGATGCCTCTATTATTGATAATCGCCTTTTGCCATAATAATTTTTCGAGTCATTGGCATCATCTTCTACGTAGACACTTTTTCCCTTGCATTGGGCCAGTACGGTGACACAGCTCGTTACAATCATCCCCAAAAAGGGAAATAAACGTTATCGAGGTCCCTAGCATGCGATGCGATGCAATAACAAATATTACTTGCTAATGACGACGCACGGACCTCTGGCGGACCGTCCCTGGCTTGCGCGTCCTTTTAAACTTTTGATTTTCTATATGCCCCGATTTTCCCGACCAACCTGTCACGAGTGCCCATCTCAGCGGCAGCTGCAGGACGAACGTGCTATCACCTCATGCTAAACCGCGTTGCAATGGACAATCCTAATGCGCACGTCAACATCGCGTCAGCTATTCTATAGCAGCCTTGCCCACGTTCAATAGCGCATGTAGGCTACTGTGCCTTCTGCCAAGCAAGGTTGTATACATGCTTAATCGGGGATCGTGTGGAATCTTCTAGCCCCAAACGAAAATTTGTGCATGCCATCAACAAAAGTTTCGAGCACGACATGCCCTGCTTCGAGCAAAGTTCGACTTTAAGCCTTTGGCGTCATATCAGCATTGGATCGTCTGCATACCATGATCGAGTGATAGCTTCGGCGTATGTGCCTATGTGCGTATGCAACACCGGCGATCGAGTGAGAGGAATAGTCTGGTGCATGCCGTTATGTGTAGAAGCTGAGCGATCACCGGGACGGCGTTGAAAATCGCTCAATGCTAAATGATGTCACATGACCACGACGCCGATGTCGTGGTCCGTCACTGTCATTTTCAGACGGGTAACGGTGATAACGTACGCGGG
This sequence comes from Cryptococcus sp. GC_Crypt_5, assembly GCA_026538355.1. Classification (NCBI taxonomy): domain Eukaryota; kingdom Fungi; phylum Basidiomycota; class Tremellomycetes; order Tremellales; family Cryptococcaceae; genus Cryptococcus; species Cryptococcus sp. GC_Crypt_5. The sequence goes on from JALPBZ010000020.1 coordinate 69,626, forward strand.
CTTTGTTTCTTCCAGTGTCTCGCGTGCCTATTTACCGGAAAGCCTATTTCAATCAGCTGTCTCTCGTGACTGCCTTCACGTTGTAGTGCTGTCAACCGAGGACCGTTAGTGCGGGCAAGCTGAGCCGTGGACGTCTTGTCAGCGTCCCACGCATTTTGCGAAGCAGGAGTCCACTTGCGTTGCTTGATCCTGCTGTCCCTGCTGCTGCTGCTCTCGAGGGTCACCAATTAGCTGCACCACCTCTGGCATGTCTCCCGCTCCCGGTTACATTAGATCATGGGCTGTGCCACACGTCGGTCCAAGCTTAGTTACGGGATATAACACCGGTAATGCCGGACAAGGCGCGACGCGCCTTTACTTTCATTAGAAATGGCAAATGTACGATAACGCGTCCAGTGCATAGCTCGAGAACATTGATCCAGTCAGCTCGACCGCAGTTGCAGTAACACATCCTGTTATACCCATTCATCAGATCATCTTGTAGGGATACTCCACTCAAGCAGCGATGGAGGGGGCGAGATCCGTAGAGCCCATGACGCCGAACACGACGGCTGAGAACACACGACACGAGCGGTCATCTAGCGTCAGCATGAGCATGAGCGCGAGTCCGGTTGGGATGAAGCGGAAAATCGGGGATGGGGGTGAGTGCATTGACCACACTGACTGCTGTACGGCGGAACACCAGGGCTCCTTTGAGCAAGCTGTCCATCTCGTCGCTGCAGGGTGTATGTTGACATTCGTCTGAAATAACAGCTCAATCAAGCGCCGAAGACAAGGAGAATGGCGGTGTGGAGAAGAAGGCAAAGACATATGGTGATTCGACTCTGACCTGCAGGCAATACATTAGCTGACGCATTACTCATGCAGCTTCCTCCTCGTCTACCCCTCTCGTGGAGCTCAAAGGCCGCAAAGTCATTTTCAAGCAGGACCCGCTCACGCGCAACTACCCTCGTCGTCGTGAGCTACATTGTCGCTGCGAGCAATCCACGGAAATCAGCTGATCACGTACTTGGCAGGCTTGCTGAACTTTGAGGGGTACTTGCTCGACGAGGCGGATGCTAAGCGACCAATCACCGAGGTACCTGAAGAACACTGGGAGCTTATCGTCATGGCAGGACATGAGCAGTGAGCTGCACTTGCACATCTGTTCTCATTGTACAGACAGCTGATGTAGGACAGATCATCGAGTAATGAGAGTTTGCTTGCCAAGAACATCCGAACTGCGCTGAGCTCCAAGAGTGACGAAGGTAGGTCAAAGGCACAATTCGACATAATAGTGCATGACCTGATAGGATACCAGCTATACTACCACTCAAAGCTATCGAATCACTCATTCCGAAGCTCTTCACACTTCAGCAATACGGATTTGTCCCCGCAGACTTTACCCCATCGACCTCTTCAGTGTCGAAGCTCCCCGCCGGACTCCAAATTCGATCTTGGGAAGCGAATGACGTTCAACGGTACTTTCCGGCTGAGCAGCATGAGGCACTTGATGTCAGGAGATTGGAACGGGCGCGGGCAAGACAAGAGTGTCTCAGGATACTGGAGGAGTTGGACGATGTCGAAAGATTAGAGTTGGTGCGGGGTGACAAGTCTGAGAAGGCGGACAGACCAGGCAAAGTGAGCAAGGCCATCAAATCTCAAGAGGATGGGAAGACAGTGGAATCTGTCCTGGTGAGAAGAGTGCTTGTCTCTGCAATGCGGTTCTTACGCTTACACGACGACGCGCAGGACTCGCCAAGAGTACAGGAAACACGGCAGAGTAGGGAAGGAACAGCAAACACTGTTGACTCTCGGCGGAGTGCCTCGCCCACAAAAAAGAGCAAGATGACACCAGAGGAGGTGAGTCAGCCGTATTATCACTCGTAATACGGAGCTGACATTGGCGCAGGAGGAGGCCGCACGCCTGAGGAGAGAAGAGAAGGAAGCAAAGAGAGCTGCTATAGCGGAAAAGAAAGCGTGAGTACAGCTGCCATATCCGTAACTAGGCTCCTACTTGACTGACACTACCAACAGAGCCAAAGAGCGAGAGGAGAAGAAGCGAGAAGCAGCCAAAGCGAAGCAGATCCAAACGATGAATGCGTTCTTCAAGCCGAAAACAGCGCCATCACCTTCCGTCAGTCGTGCCAGTCCTGCTGGACCGTCAAGTAAGTCGTTCCCCGCCTGGATCGTCGTCTCCAGTCAAGGTCTGACGATTTATTCGTTACAGCCGTGAAGAGAGAATCCGCGCCGGCGGAGGTGAGCGACTATGCTAGGACTTTCAGACCGATGGCACACCGGCCGCACGTGCATGTGGCAGAATATAATCGATGGCATGATTCGCGTCGATCTTGTGGGAAGTCGGGGGAAGGAGACGTCTTTGGAGGCGCACAGAGCAAGCTGGGGTCGTCGTCAGTGAAGAAATGGCAATCGCTTGGTGAGTTCGAGCTTTGGATTGCGTCAACAACACTGACCTCGGATTATGCAGACTGTCTCGCGGAGCACTTGCAGAAGCATGGACTGCGGATAAAGAACGCCCGAACACATCTTCCAAAGGGTATCAAAAGTATGCCAATACACGGAACTGTTGCAGACATATGGAGTTCGGTTCAGGATGCCGAGGATCCGCGAGAAGTGTTGGACCAATTACGGGACAGGACAAAGTTCCCATGGAAAACGCTCGCATTCGATCAGCAGACTCGGCCGCCATATTGCGGTAAGCTGTTTGTCTTGAGTGAAGGTAGTCGGCGCTTACAAAGAGTATCAGGCACGTTCACGAAGAAATCGGTTGTGGTTGGCCCTCGAACGCCTTTTGCTCAGGATCCGATATTTGACTATTCGTACGATTCTGGCGATGACTGGCAGGATGACGAGGGCGGTGAAGACGTGGACGATTTCGGAGAGGCCCAGCCTGTTGAAGAAGAGGATACGGAAGATGAGGAAGATGGCGAGTTCGACGACTGGCTCGACGACGCCGAAGAAGACGTCGAATTCACTCCTGCCGATGGGGAGTCGGAGGCAGCACCAGTGTCCGGTGCGGGGCTGGACCAGCAGAGATTACCCATGAAGGTGGTGAAGAAGTCTAGGGAGGTGCCGAAAAAGGTGGTCAAGGTCGTTCCGTATTGGAAAGGACCGTTATGGGAGAAAAATATTGGCGAGGTTGGGAATGATGGCTTGGAGGCTTATCGAATTCAACTGCTAAACGGTGAGTGCAGAGCGCCATACCGAGGTTTGTGATGGGGAGGCATAGCTGATGCTTGAAACTTCGAATTGGTAGAGACACCTCCTTCCATCGACCCATTCACATTTACGTCTGCCGATACATTACAGCAATACAAAGCTTCTTTCAGCACTACCGTCATCGGATCTAGTTTGGACGTGCGCTGCCTGCTGTCTACCGAGGTAGTGACTGTCAAGGCAGATCCGAACCCGACCTCAGCAACAGCGACCTCGACCTCGACCTCTTCTGCAGACCAGCAAGGCGGTAACGTCGCGTCCGACACTCAAGCTGCGACTTCCTCCACGCCTACGCCAGACGGCGCAACGACGAACCGCTCAAGAGCAACAGGACCGAAGATCGGTTTCCCAACTTCCCACCTCGCGGAGCTATTACAGTCCATCGAGGGCTCGACGAAGATCCGCACGGATCTCGTATCGATCCTGCGAGACAAGTTTGAGAGCGTTACTTCGAAAGCTGCTATCGAGGCGAAAATCAAGGAAGTCGCAGTGAGGGAAGGCAAGAGTAAAGATAGTCCATGGCGTGTCAAATCCGAAGCTTGGGTGAGTGCGGCTTGACGAAGCTTTGCTGGCCAGAAGGCCAGGGTTGGAAGTCTGCTTGCTGATAACACAACGTCGTGGTTGCAGCTCGCAGCTGGCTTGACGCCGCCTCCGCCACCTCCTGTCCCACCGACAAAAACGCCTTTTGACCAAATAGCAGCGACCGCTCCCACTTCATCCCCCGCTCCAGCACCGACTCCAGCATCAGCATCAGCATCAGCGCCACCACCGCCCCCAAGCTCGTCAGAACCAATAATAGTCGATTAGCAATCGCCAATCGCCATGTTCGCTATTGAGGCCCTGACGTTCTTGCGTCTTTATGTTGTAGCTTGCGGGTGGCCCATCAACGGACATATCGTCCTCGATGACTGATGTCTTATCAATTTTGACATGTCACTGTATCATGCATCATCGTCATACAAGTCGATATCGTGCAATATGAGCTGGCGGAGTATAATTGGCACAGGTATTGCAAAGTCTAATTCTAAACGATATTCTTCTGTGATTTCCTTCAGAGCAATCTTGTCTATCGCTGATCAGCCATACTACTGCGATATGTACTTGACTAAATGCCGCCGTCCTCATCGTCGCCGTCATGCGGAGGTGCCCAATGATGTTTCTTCTTCTCTGCGTGATCCCTCTTCACGGCCGAATCACGCGGTAACGCACTACCACTCGAGGTATTCGAGGTGCTGGGGAGACTTGAACTATCGCTGTTGCTAGTGATGCCATTGGAGGAGATACTGCCCTCATTTGCGTTATCGTTGCTTGCGCCGACTCCGGTAGCTGATTCTTGGGATTGAGAGGTAGTACGTGCAGTCGCCTCTTCCTCATTCGTTTCTGATACGTCTTCCGTTGATTCTTGGTCGCGCTGCTCGCTGGTCGTCCCCTCCAGAGCCTCGTTACGCGTCGCTGCAGCTCCAGCTCCTGCCGTCTCGTGAGAATGCGCTTCGGCCTGCTGATCGCTCAATTGCCTCGAGCCGATCTTGCTGGATGAGCTGGTTGGCGCTCCATTCCCAGCCGAGACAGGCTGGGTTTGTTCGGCCGAAGGGCGCTGGACGCGTTCTGCTTCCTGGCGATGGAACGTATCTCGCGTTTCGGGTGGGTCGCGTATTTCGGTCGTATCTCGAGCGAAGAGCTGTGAGGCGGGAATAGACGTGGTTGGACTAGAGGTCAGAGTGGGTATGTTACTAGGTACTTGCACCGAGGCGAGAGCGGTGACGGTAAGGGCAGAGTCGATAGGATTTCTTGTAGTTGTTGGTAATGTCGAAGTGAGCGTCACGCCGTCGATAGGTCCGATCGAAGATAGACCGCCGTCTGTTTTGCCTGCTACTGCACTCGACTGCGCTTGCGCTTGTGCCGCGTCATGCTCTTTCCGGATCCTGCTCAGCGCGTCAAGGACAGTATCCAGTCCTTCGCGCCTATAATGCTTGCCACTCCCATGTCTCCCCGCACCAACTCCTGAGCGGGAACCGGAACCAGAGCCATAGGCTAGATGAGAAGGCGTCCAAGGACTCTCGCCATTCCGGATCTTTCTCCAGCCCACGTTCATCTCAAAGTCAACTACATCCTCGCCGCCCATCCCCATCTCATCGTTCAAGCTCAAGCTCAAGAGGGAATGCTCGTTGTCGGTGTCAGCGAACCGACTTGGCGCAGACAGTGAGAGTTCCGCAGCGCTGTAGGCGGCTATGAACCATAGTACGGCAATAAACACGCAGAGTGTGAAGCCGTATGATGCGGAGGGGAGGAACGGGGCGTTGCTATGTCTTTGGCCGTGGTTTTGTTGGCTGAATCGAGTGAATCGAGGTCCTGCAGTAAGTGTGGATGGAGCTAGAGGTTGGTTTTGAGCGATCTTATCGCCCATATCGTCGAGTCCTTGAGTGGAAGTAGAGGTAGGAGCGGTGGAAGCGAACCAGAAGCCGCTCGCTGTTGGTCGTCGAGGAGCCTGGAGTGGTCTTGCCGCTGATGTCCCGGGTAGAGGCGAGAAGGGTGCCATATCAGCTGGATTGGGGCGATGGTAGTTGAAGACGCTCGAAAGGTCTATTCGATGGATTGGATGAGCTTTAAACTGATGCTGAGCTTTTGTATTTCTGATGATGCAGTGTATGAGATCTTCATCTAGCAGTTCGAGCTCTATGATAGCATATATAGGTGTCGTCTGCATGTATAGTGCCAGAACCCCGATTGCAATCCCGCCCAAGCGACTGGGCAGGAGTGGCAGGACGCGCGCCACATCCCAGCTTAGCTTCGCTCTAACATCCTACCAGCGCATGCTCGTCAACATGATAAACGCGAAGGAAACGGATGGCAGCGGCAGAGTGCACACGTGCCGTGGACATAGTTAGCAGCTATCTAGAAATGAGAAAGCGAGAGAGTATTAGAGAGAACAAGCCCAAAAATAATCTCGTGCAATCGCATAAAGCTCAAAAAACAGATCTTATCGCCTGTGCCTAGATCGGGAAAACCATGTTGATGTTTGGCCTCGATCGATGACGTTACATCTCGCATGATATCGCGATGCGAGAACATTACGAGGAGGGAATATGAGCTTTCTGCACGCTATGCAGTTCCAAGTAAGCTGTCCATTACTGAAGCGCTAGATCAGCCCTGCAATCGATATCCTGCATAAGGTACACTAGAGATGTCACCTGCCTCCCGATCGCGATCGCAGCCGAAGAGGAAGCGTGGAGCTGGAGACATATCGCCAAAGCAGGAGAAGGGCGAGAAGAGCGAAATAGACGAGCAGGAGGTAGAGGAGGAACGAGGTGAGTGCACTGAATACGGTATATCATCGTTTGCTGTTGCACGAGGTGGAAGAGACTTTCGCTCATCGCTCATTTCGGATCGTGCTTGGAGTAGGATCCGAGCCGCCTGCCAAGGTTGCCAAAGCAGCCAAAGTCGATCACGATGATAACGGCAACAGCGACAATCAGGACGAGATAGGAGATGGTCCCGGAGCTGCGAGCAAGAGCGGGAGCGGGAGCAAGAGCAAGAACAAGAAAACGAGCCCACCCAAGTCCAAGCCCAAGCCCAAGGCCAAGTCCAGAACGAAGCCTAAGATCAAGAAATCAGACGACGAACAACCCTCGACAGACAACACGACTACAAAGCCAAGCACGTCCGCGCCCCGCGTAAAGGACACGCTGGAGTGGTTATTGTCCGACGAGGCGTTCGCTCTTGCCAATCCGCCCGTGGAGAAGGGTCACGGCGAGGTGGATTGGGGGAATGGCGAGCCTGGTCGACCCCGGCCCGAGGGTTTGGCTCCGGTATCTCCTGCGAAAGGCGATAGATCCAGCTCGCCTGCCGAAGCCTCTTCATCCGAGAAAGCAGAGCCAGAGCCAGAGAAGGAGAAGAAGAAGGAGGGGAAGGAGGGGAAGGACGAAGAAGAAGAACCACTGCAATACCCCTACTCGCGCATGACGCCGTACCAGAACCTGCTCTGCGCACTACTCCTCTCCAAACCCCTCTCTCACCGACTGGGTATCCGCACCATCTCTACACTCCTGAACCCGCCTTACTCATTCAACACCTACGCCACCCTCGCTTCTGCGAACGACGATACGCGGCGTGCGGCATTATGGGATGCGCGCACGCAGCATAAAGAGAAGACGGCGGACCAGCTTGGTCTGCTGGTGGATTCCCTCCGGGCTATCTCGCCCAATGACACTGACCAATTGGGCACTATCAAGGAACATCTCGCGGGCGTGGATGATGCAACCAAAGCGCAGAAGATCGTCAGCGATGCCCTGGGCACGATCAACGGCGTGGGCAAAGCCGCCACGGGCATCTTCCTCCGTCGTACCCAGGCTCAATGGCCCGAAGTCTACCCCTTCGCAGACGACCGATGTCTCGCTGCGGCAAGACAGTACGGTCTTATTTCTGAGAAACAAGGCGCGGAAGAGCTGGCCAAGCTCGTTCAGCAAGACCAGGGCGAGGTCACATCAGCAGACAGGGAGAGCTTTGTCAGGCTTCTCGATACGCTTATCGGTCTTGATCTGGAGAAGAAAGTGGACGAAGCGAAACAGCTCGCTGGGGCTTCCAAGGACTAAGACATATAGTCATGCGATGACACCGTGTACCATCGCGCCATGTATAGTATTAACTCGTTTGCATCACTTTCTGTCCTATGGAACCCATGCGAATGCAATGCGAGAAGGAGAAGTACGTGTATGCAGGCAAGAAAAGCGCACAATGAATTATGGCAGACAACGAACAACCAGAAGTAACAAAAAAGTAAGAATATTAACAACGACAACGGCTAAAAGCAATAGCGATTAAAATGTATGCACAGAGAACCAAGAGGTATGACGTGAGGTATCAGGAAGGCGATTAAGGCTACAGTATTTGAGGATCAGGATCATGTATATTCACAAAAGCTAGACAGACAGAAGAACAGCGCGAGCACCCAGTAAAGAAAGGCAAAAAGACCAAGTAGAGGTATAGTGAGGAAAGAAATTTCGCACAATGTCCGAAAGAGCAAGCGAAGTGAAGGCTGTCTCAACAATGCAATGCAATGCAAATGCAGGAAAAGGAGGGTAATGTGTGGTGATGCTACAATGCAATGCAAGAAAACAATCGAAGGGGAAAGTAAGGAGGAGGACGAGGTAGAACTTCGTAAGCTATTGCCTACTACTGGCACCGGCGTAAGAAGCGACGCGGTGGAAGCCGACTCGACCGAGAACACGGGTTTTGGCAGATCCGAATATCGGTGGTTGACCCATCGACACAACCCGGGGACATGGACTGGCTTCGACACCCGAATCAGCCCCGCCACTCGTGTTACCGCCTGATGGTGACGAGTCAGGTTCGTGCTCTTCCTCGGTGATAGTGGGACCTTGTCGGCGCGCAGAAGCCGCCGATGCAGCCGCGAATGCCAATGGCGGACAAGGAAGAAGTGTTCGGGAGGACGGCGCAGGTTGTTCTCCGTAAGTGAACGATTTGGTTCTGCTGAACTTGCGGAAATCGTGCAGGTCAGAGTCGCGACGTTCAAAGTGCTTTGGGTCGTCCATAGGTGTGTAGCCGCGAGGATCACATCGTTCCGGCTGACTCTGATAGAAACCGCAGTAGCCACCTTCCAGAATGTAAACCTCGGGATAGAAGATTTTGGGATACTGCGCGTTGTTAAGCAGACGATCTCGGGATCGTAAATGCTTGGCAAAGGTCGGTGCGCGTTTGGCGCTGAACTCGCAATGGAAGACGAGCACAACCTGCTCGCCATCCCCCAGCTCCCCACTTCGGCTTGGTACAGGTAGATCGTCGCCGTTCGCATGTACACCGGTAGCCTCGGATAGCAATAACTGGTCGAGCGCATCCATTGACTTGACGTTTACCGCACCGGCGATGTGGCCGCCAGCGTATTCGTAATCGAATCGACAATCAAGGATGTGGTATCGCTTGACCTTGTCGGTGTACTTGCCTCCGATCAAATCATCGAGCTGTGGCGCCACGTAAGCAGATGGTCGCATCACCAATACCAGGCACTCACTGTAGACGGGGTGATGCGGACCAGGCCGTCCTCCTTGACCTTGCGACAAGGCAAGATCTTTCCATCCATCTCGTTGTCGCCAAATCCAGGAAGCCCACCAGGTCCATAGGGGCTGACCTTCTTCCCCTTGTGACCGGCGGGACTCGCCATACCCTGACCTGGAGCAGCGATGGACGCTCGAACGGGTTTGAATCCGGGAGAGCCGTCTACTCGAGGAGCCGCTCTGGCACCGTACCGCCTCGCGTATTCAGCTTGAGTGCCAGCCATAGATGGCGATGCCTCGTACTCGCTCTCATCCTCCTCGACCTCGTGAGCTTGAGCCTGATCGCAGACCGAGAATGCCCTTCGCATGGGGGCAAGAGCAGCACGGGGGAACGTTCCGCCATGCCCAAGAGTCTGCTTAGGTGGACCGTAGAGGATAGGGAATGCGGAGGCGGCAGAAGCGGTGCGTTGCGCCATGTCCACTCCGTTGGCAGGAGCGAGGGGGCCAAGGGTAGGTCGCTTGTAGGGAGGAGGACGACGCGAGGCGAGGCTGTTCGGTCGTGCACCGCCGAAGAGCATTGCACTGCTGGACGCAGTCTTGTCCGTCAGGTTGCGACTGGATCCCAACGAGGTGCGCTTGGCAGACGGGGACCCAGAGGAAGGAGAGGCCGGTGAGCTAGCGATAAGGCTTCTTCGCTTGGACGAAGCGGCAATCGGGGCAGCAGGAGAGTCGCAAAAGAACGAGCCCAGACCTGGTGAGCCAGAGAATGATGCCGCACCACTGAAAGCAGGTGAGACCTGGACAGACGATGGTCGGCGAGACTGGACTTGGGGAGAGTCGATGTCCATGCCAAAGTCATCGCTAGCGGAGGCGGACGAACTTGATCGCGGAGAGATGGGTTCCGTCTGCAATTGTGCCTGTTAGTATACCATCGGATGGCCGACCAATCCCCAACTTACCTCTCTTCTCAGCAAACTCGCGTTGACACCCAGTCTTGGACGACCAGTCTCATCGTTTGAAGCAGTCCATTGCATTGGCAGACCACCTCGAGGACGAAAGACAGTCTTACCATCTGGTAAAGTAGGAGGAAGCATCTTCCCCTTGCCTGCTTTGGTCGTTGCTGGACCAGCGGACCTCTGCATGACATTGGCGGAAAGCTCTCGCCCGAATGTCCTGCTCTGGCCTGACGGACGGATTTCCAGTCCCTTGGACATTTCCTCCTGATTCATGCTGCCCCTGGAGGGGGACCGTGATGTGCGAGCCTGAATGGGGACCGGGTCGGGTCGTCGGGGTTTTAACGCAAAGATGGGTGTAGGAGAGAGGAAGTTTGACGATGTTTTGAGAGGGACAGGTGATAATGCGTCCCTCTTGGTCATGACCGGGGTGGGCGAGAAGCAAGGCGAGGTGTCACCGAGGGATAAAGACGAGTTGAAGGATTGGTCCACTTCGATAGGTAAATCTGTATCAGTCATGGTAGGTGAAGGAATGGGTGAGTTGAACCTGGAGGAGGGGAATGACTCCATGAGGGGCGAGGAAGAGAAGCTGTCCATGTTGGGCAGACACAGACTGTGGTGCGAGTGCGACGATCAGGTTGTCGAAAGTCCCTGTGCCGCGAGGTACTAGACAGCGTTCTGCGAGTGAGAGTGACAGGTTGAGTGAACGAAAGATAGTGAGAGAGGTGGTGTCAGCTGTACACTTCTCGTGTGAGGACGAGCTGATATGCGTATGCATGCCTAGTGCTGAGTGTGCACGGCGGATGTTGACGAGGCAGAGCATGGTGACAAGCTACTCACAGAGAGAGAAAGAGGTACGAGACCCAAGTTGAGAATCCAGCATGAACTCGTGTAGTGTGCTGACTCCAGCCACCTGGATTGAGCACGGTTTTTCGGCGTAGTTTTGTCGTCGGACAGAACACCAAGCACGTTGAGAGCAGCGTTGAGAGCGAGTATGCAGAGGTGGTTGAACAGACGAGAGGAGGGCGGTATGTATGAGAGACGAGGCTTGATTGAGGTTGAGTCTGAATGTTTCGGTTGAGGGGTAGTTGAGTGAAGCGTTGGTCTAAACCCAGGGTTTAACGCAGGACGAGGTGCAGGGGTTGAACGAAAGGACCGTGATTTTGATAAACGAGTGTGGGTGCGGGTCGGTATGACTGCTTGCTTGCTTGCTTGGTTACTTGCTTGTCCTCGTCGATAAGGATGGCGATAGCGGGAATGAATAGGACGGAGCGAGAATTGAATCGCAGAGTAGAGCAGTCTAGATAGATATGAGATACGGGACGCAAGACACTACAAAGACAGTCGCGCTCGTTCCAACTCAATTCGGTGGATGACGGAGTGAGGAGTAGGGAGTAGGGATCCGAGGTATTGGGAGGGCTGGTTGGCTGAACTGAACACCCAGTGTACCCAGTGTGCGGTCTCCTCGTCTCCTTCCTACGGAACAGCAATAGGGAAGGGCTGTAGTGTGGTGTGGTGTGGGACAGGGGATGTAAGGGTGCAGCGGTAGTCTGACTCTAACAGAGACAGTTACACCCTTGCCTTGGCGAACAGCAAAGGGTCCAATGTGCACTTGTTCCTCTTCTTGTCGGGATGGACGAAGCTCGCGTTGACCCGTCTTTAGGTCTTTAGGGAATGGTAGCTTTGGTTCGTCGTAGGTGCGATCAGAGGCGCACAAGGCTGATATCCTGAATGACCACGCCTGGTGCAGTATTCGGTTGCACTTGGAGGCGAGGATGTCGGTACAAGGGATGTCGATTGATAGTCGGGCGACCAAAAAAGAGTCCGCTGGAACCTTGTCTGAACAAGGCTGGTATGTCGGAAGGGGATGTGCAGGTGATGTGACGAGGCGTTGGATCGTAGTGCAGTGTAATGACAGTGAAGCAGTGGGGGGGAGTAGAGACTTGGTGGACTGCGAGTATCTACCGACGAGGAAAGGCTCAGGGGTGAAAGGGAGAGGCGAGTTGAATCAACGTCACGGAAGCAGGGTCTAGCACCGGGTCATCAACAGCAGTGATCACCGTATCACCGTACTAGTCTACTAGGGTGCTAGTTGACGAGGGGTAAGCTTGATGCTTGATATTGAGCTTGCGGTGCGGATAGCGTCAACCGAGCAACGGCCCAAGGGGAGAGTTGGCTGGATGTGCTATAATATAACGAGTCGTTGGTGACCAATGGATGAGATGTGTCATGTTGCCAAGTGGAAAATAAAACAAGCGCGTCCATTCCTCCCCTGCCTTTGCCTTTCTTTACCTGAGTATTTACTATATTTACTGTTTGATACTGTTGACTCTGTTTTGGCTTGCTCTCTTCCTGGTTAACCGGGGTTGACACATTGTACATTGCACGACGCCGACTCTGCTCGTACTCGTACTGCGTGTAAGTCGTTGCGTGACAGCGTTCCTTGCCCCGCACTGCACATTGCAGCGGAGGCAGGAGACAAGAGTACATACGCTTGTCACCCTACGATTGCTTGCTTGCTTGCTTGTCAATTACCATCACGCGGTATTTCCATGCGGCTTGCACCAAACATCGGGCTACGCGGTCCAGCGCGACTTGCTCGGACCCGTCCTGCTGCCGTCCCGAGCAGATCTCGCGGACTAACGGATCGTTTACCCATGGACCAAGCGTCGAAGAGAGTTCAAGCCATAGATTCGCGCCTCACCCTATCTTCGCGATCATTACGGACATGGCTTGAACCAAAATTGCCTCGCCTACCGTGGTACCAAAGTTTATGTACTGCGAAGATTCTATCACTGACAGATCTCGTTTCCACGGTGTTTGGCCATGCGCGGCGTAGTGCATGGAACAAGCCATGCTGAAGAGCGCCCAGCGCCTCTGAGCGCCATTAGTCTATCGAGCTTTACTTCCATGCTGTCGGACTGGTAAAATCCATGGTTGTCGTTGTTGACGGAGAGAAATCCCTCCTCAACTCCTCAGTTCCCGAGGCTATGCACTAATACTAGCCTTGTCGGCCTTTATGCCCGAAAGGCACTATATGAATCAAGTTTGTTGACATCACGGACGAAGATGAAACAGCACCAAGCCGAATGGTTGGACGATGGCATCACCCGCGGACATCTTTCCTCGAAGCGTGTCAGCTGCTGATGTATCAGTCATATTCATCTTCTTCTGAGAGCAGCATACAGAGGACATGACGTGGTACTAGTACTCCAAAATACACACCGTCTAGCGCGTGGCGGGCAGGCACGCGGACGCGGCTCAGTATGAAACTTGTGAAACGATTGTCGACCAGTCGACCAAGTCTGGAATAAGTCGATACGAGATGTTCGACCAAGAGGTACCTTGCTGTGCTCCGCGTAGCTGCCGCTCAAGGCACGCGTGCTCGTCATTACGAGTCATGCGATCCAGTGTTGTTCGCAATGCGATACGTCATGCTCACCATGACAGTGGGGCTATGGGACAGATAGTGGTCGAGCTCCTCGATACACTGAAAGCGTGTTTGGTTGATCTACAGGCTTTCCTGTTATTGTACACCTCTCAGAGCAATATACTGATTTCTCATCGGCAGCGAGGTGATGAGATCACCCAACATTGCCCTTGCGAGAGCTATCATGTCGTCATTCATAAGGCATACTGCGTTATCTTGTTACTGAAGCTGATTACAGCAGGCCGTCATCGTCGTCATTATATACAGTCCCACGAGCGCTTCTCCGCTGGACGCGCTCCAGTCTCGCCCACTCAGACTAACGACTCCTTGCTCTCGAACCTCTCTACGAATCTCGTGCCCTGCCTAATGTCCGATACGCGTATACTACCATCGCTCTCGTCGCCCGCACTACTAGCCCTATCATCGTCGTCCGCTCCCTCACCGCCTTCTCCTCTGTCCACTCTGAGATACCCTGCGTCCTGCTCATTACTCCTGCTTGATAGCGGATGCGACTGGTGTTTCTCGTTCATATCTGATAGAGGTACAGTGGCGGACGAGGTGGTGTCGTCGTACGGACTGTCGAAGGGGTTGATCGTCGTTGAGCCGTATCCTGGCAGGGCGCGTTCTTTGCCTTTCCCTTTATACGCAGAGGATTTCGTGGGCGTCGTCTCGCCGCCGCCCCCGCTACCGTACTGCCCCGCGTGACCTGGTTCTACGCCTGGACTCAAGGGTCTGGGGCTCTTGCGGCGTAAGGGCAAAGCCACCTCGTCCGGTTCCTGAGGCATATTGGCTCCAGCCCCGACGTCCACCCACTGGTCCCTCTCCAAACTAGGACTATCGACGGGTACCTCCCACTCGTAGCTCCTCTGACGCGCGTATCCAGGGCGCGAAAAGCCAAAACGACCTGTACCCGCTCTGGGGGTGCCACCCTCGCCCTCGCCCTCGCCATCAGCGTCCGCTTCGGCTTCGGCATAAGGGTCGGTCGAAGGTCGAGTGAACGATAAGGACGGTAATGGATTGTGTGAGCGGGAGCCAGATTTGGATTTGGTCTGCCGCGGTAATCGTTTTCGGTGTCGGTTGTAGAAGTATATACCGGCAAACACGCCTGCGAGGACCACTACCGCTATCCCCTATGAGAAGTGAAATCGTCAGCGTAGCCTTTCAGGACCTGAGAGATAGATAACGCACAGAGATGAGCCCGATGAAGCCGCCTGTCGATCCTGCTCTGCACCGTCAAAGTGTGTCTCAGCTACAGCGCGTCATGTACAGTTCCAAGCTCCACTATAGCTGCACATACATTGCAGGCCCACTGCCAACTCCGCGCCATTTCGTCACTGTGCTCGAGGGAGGAGCTGTGCCGTACTGATATCGCACGTATGAAGCAAGATAAGCTACCGCTCTATTCACTGGGTCTTTTCGAGGAACGGTTTCAAGGAGCTTACCGATGTGATATCTGCGCAGAGTGAGGAGCCGTGTCAGTTGATTTTCATGATTATAATCTGTTTCCAACTGTGTAGTGTGTAGTGTGTAGTACTCACCTGAGCCATCTGATCCGCCCCGCTTCACCACCTGTCCTCTTGGACCATACAAGAACCAATTGCTCATATCCGCGTCATCCAGAGGTGTGGGGAGGAAGAGTCGCAGGTCTAATCGTGTCGAGGGCTGAGGCGTGATGGGCGTAGCAACAAGCTCGGGCGCTGTGTATACTGCTGTCAACGAGACGAATGAGAGAAGGACGGTGTCAGTAGTTGATATACGAGTGCTCGAACATCCAGACGTCATGCGTTTAAACTTAGCAGCGTCACGGCTTCTGTCCAAGCCGGGGACAGAGCACAAGTGACAAGTGGAGAGCTCCGCTTCTCCGCTTCCGATACTGGTTCACCAAGGTGAAAGTACACGTCATATATCCTTTGACTAGATAAGAGCTCTCTGTGTAGTGGTGCCCCGCGCTACACCGCGTATATCAACCGGGATGACCGGACAACTCGCTCTCTCAACTGGATCAACAGCATTCACAGCATACTCACAGCTTACAACGTCTTCTCCTTTCATCGAGCTCACTCGCTGGCAATCACACATCTTCACCACTGCATCGAGCTTGGCTGACGACGTCACGCCCACTCGTCCTTTGTTCGTGGACAGCCCTTTGTTGTTCGTCATAGCCCTAAGCCCTATCGCACCCCTTCCCTACCGTGACTAGCTATAAAGCTTGCCTGATCGCCCTCGAAACTCTATTTGATTCTGCACATACATATTACATCTTGCCCACCGAGAACCTACCGAGATACACTACTCAAGCACTAAATCAACCAAGATGCCCGCCACACCACCAGTCATCACCTACCTCCGCTCGCTCGAAGCCGTACGTGACCGTTCGGGTCAGGTCTACGAGCTAGGCAAAGCTGGTCAGCTCGATCACTGGTCCTTTGACGAGAGCAAGCTCAAGGACGTGGTGGAGTACTGCGCGAAGATCATCGAGGTGAGCTCGTTACACTACCTCTGGCTGCCAGCTCTAACTGACCTATGGTGCAGCGAGACTTTGGCACGGACTACAGCAAGATCCCTCGTCAGCTTCTCTCTCCACGCTCTGTTGAAAGACACAAGCTGACAGACAAGACATCTGTAGCCCACTGCAGGCGGAATCACTTCCTCTCCCCTACGAACGACAGGATTGCCACCCTCGTCTCCCACTCTTCCTTCCCGCCGAAATCATCCCCGCTCCTCCGCGCAGGCACGTTGATTGACCTGTACCTCGTGTCTGTCCTACTGGACGCCGGCGCAGGTCCCGACTGGACGTACACCGAGAAGGACAAGGATGGCAATGCCTGGTGGACGGGCGGCAGGAGTGAGGGGCTGGCGGTTGCTAGCTTGCATATGTTCGTGCAAGGCGTGTTTTCCAGTGACGAGGAGAACAAGCTGCAGGTTGACGGTGAGCTAGCCCCTCTTTTCTACCAATCTCGCATGTCATATTTCGTGCTTTGTGCTGAGCGCCAATGATTCTTAGCTGCTGGTCTGAAAGCGCTCACGCCAGACATTCTGGCTCAACACCTTCAAGTGACGGAACAAAACCCCATGGCAGGTCTCGAGGGCCGATGCAATCTACTCATCAAGCTAGGAGATGCACTGTCGGCTCGGCCAGACATCTGCGCAAATGGCCGTCCGGGAGATATCCTCGGTGAGTGCCGACCCACCAATCTCTTATCATGGTCATTTAATTAACGTGTTACCAGGCTACTTCGAATCCCGAATCACCGCTTCGACTCTGCCGCTCAAAGACTTCTGGGCGACGCTCTTCGACCTTCTTCTGCCAATTTGGCCAGCGCGGACTCACCTCCCATCCTATCCCTCCGACGCACTTGGTGATGCCTGGCCGTGTCCCGCACTGGCGCGTTCGCTGGAAGCAAAAGAAAATCGAGAAGAAGGCGATGACTTTGTGCCTTTCCACAAGCTCACGCAGTGGCTTTGCTATTCTCTGGTGGAAGCTATCGAGAGTGAAGCGGGATGGAAGGTTGATCGGGGTAGAGGGCAAACAGGTCTTCCCGAGGTGCGTTGATGGATAGTCTACCTATATCAACAATCGTGCTGGTGTCAACCTATAGTGTCGACAGCTAGTCGACGAGCGAGTCTCGAGCTGACCCAGATTGTGCCGCTGTAGTACCGTAATGGCGGCCTCCTCATCGATTTGGGGGCATTGAACATCAAGCCCGACTCACTTGGCGCCAGCGCTTATCCAAACGGTGAAGACCGTCCGCCCGTACTGGAGCCTTCGCACTCGGCCGTCATCGAATGGCGCGCAATGACCGTCATATCTCTGTAAGTCAGCTGTTCCGTTATCTCATCTTCGTGTCTGTCTGAGTGTTGCTGATATATTGTGAAATCAGTGACAAGATCCACGAGTTACTCTGTGCCAAGTTGGGTGTCTCTACCGATATTCTGGGCTTGGCGCAAGTCCTCGAAGCTGCGACGTGGAAGGGGGGGAGGGAGATCGCCAAGGAGAAACGAGCTGGTGGTGGTCGTGAGTCTTCATCCTCTCTTCATCGAGCACCCCTTGCGTTGCACTTCACTCGGGGCTGATGCAATGTCTTGTGCGGTCATAGCTCCAATCGACATCGTCAGCGATGGAACCGTGTTCTAAGGTCTACATCTGATATTTGAATCGTCGTTGTGCATATAGACTTCCAAATGAACGGCATGCACTGCATACATACACCGCGATATCTACTCTACTCTACCTTTTGAACGCTTAACGCTTAATGACCATGTTGGTCCACCTCCTCTCTCCTCTCCGGAGCGACCTGGATACTATCGTCGATTCGCAACAGACTGGTCGCGGCCTCCAAAGCGCTCTTCAAGCTCTTGATCTTGCTGATGGTAGGTTCGAGCACGCCCGCTTGACGGTTATCGACCACTTGGCCATTTATCAGGTCTAAGCCGTAGAACATGAGGTTTTTCTTCGGGTCGGACACGGGGGCGTTCTGCGCTGCGTTGTGGTACGCGCGCAGCTTGGCCACGAGGTCCGTCGAGTCTTTCGCCGCGTTCATGGCGAGCGTTTTGGGGATTGTTAAAAGGGCAGAAGCGAATTCAGCAATGGCCAACTGTTCTCGAGAGCCCTGTGAAGCATGACGATACTCGTCAGCTGGAGTCCTTGATGCGAAATGGACGAATCGCTGTTTAAGAACGGCACTCACAAGAGTCGTAGCAAAGTTCTCGAGGTAGATTGACAGCGCGGTCTCCACAGCTCCACCACCTGGAACTACACTGCCGCTCTCCAGTGTCCGCTTGATGATCGACAAAGCGTCATGGAGCGCTCTCTCCATCTCGTCAAGCATGTAATCGTTCGCACCGCGCAGAATGATGGAAGAGGAGTTGACCATCTTTGTTCCCTTGACAAGGATCAGCTCGTCGTCGCTGATCCTCTCTTGAACCACTTCCTCTGCGTGACCCAAAGACGTCGCTTCGAATGTCTCCTCGCCCTCCAAGTTGGCAAGAGAAGAGACAAGGGTCGCTCCTGTGGCTTTCGCAATCCTTCTCAAATCCTCTTTACGACATCTTCTCACTGCCATAGCTCCAGCCTCGACAAACTCCTTCAAACACAAATCGTCGATTCCCTTGGTGGTCAAAACAACGTTCGCACCAGCTGCTAAGATCTTGCGCACACGTTCCAGGGTGATCTCCGATTCCCGAGCACGGATGGCTTCGAGTTGTTCAGGGTCATCGATGGTGATGTGCACGCCGAGATGCATTCTCTGCTTGGCGAGGTTGATGTCGAGACATGCGATTTTGGCGTTGGTGATGCGGGTCTTCATCGCTGCGATTGCAAATGGGTCAGACAGGTCACTAGGACAATATTACGCCACTCACCTTGCGATGCGACGGTACAGTTCAATGCGTAGCCCTTGACGCCGAAACTCTCTCTAGCAGATTTTCCATGCGCCTTGAGAACGTTGACAGCTTTGACGGGGTACTTCTTCTCGCCCTTTGCGTTGATAGTCTTGACGGCAAGCATGGCATCAACAGCGAGGGGTGCGAAGAAGTCGTCGTCGCTACAACCCCGCACGTCAGCTGGATTCATTCCCATGACAACTTGTCTGAAAGCGTTCCCGACTCACGCAGCGAGGATCTTGGAGCTCATCGAAGTCTTGGCAACGTTGATCAAAGAGTCCTTGCCGAGTTTATCAACTTTCGTCGACAGCTGCTCCGCCATGTATCTGCATGCTTCCTTGCAAGCGAGTCTGAACGTCCAGGAAGCGTTAGCGATAGTACAGCAAACGGTGCAATGATGTGGATCTCACCTGTAGCCAGTGATGACGGTGGTGGGGTGGATCTTATTCCGGACAAGCTCGTTGGCCCGACGCAAGAGTTCCGAAGCGAGAAGCACGACTGAGGTTGTTCCGTCTCCTACTTCCTTGTCCTGTTGCGTAGCGAGGGACACAAGAATACGAGCCTGCGCAGAGGTGTCAGCATATTCGTGATATGAACACTGGCATGACGAATCCAAGGAGGAACGATCTTTGCAAGCGGCTGACAATCACTCACAGCTGGGTGGGTCACTTCGAGCAGTGAGAGGATCGTTGCGCCGTCGTTGGTGATTGTGACGTCCCCGACATTGTCAACAAGCATCTTGTCGAGGCTGATGGGATTAAGAGGCGTCAGCTATCCGTCGTTTGAGAAGAATCGATACAAGACAGCTAATGCTTACCCGACAGGTCCGAGCGACGACTTGAGGATATTCGATACTGTCTGGCACGCCATGACTATGAACGAGAGTATGTCAGTCTTATGATGCTCCAGTATCTATACCGGACCAAGAGAAAGGTAGACGAAACGTACCGTTTGCATCGCGAACTTCTGTGCCGCTGACTCTGGATCCACCGAGGAAGAGGCCCTAGGTACAGAACAAAAGGGATGATCAGCTACCATCTCCCGCACGCACTCGATGTATATGCGAACGAAGGAAGAGCGCTGGACTCACGGCTCTAGGGTCGCGCTGATACATTGACGCTGCCATTGTGGATGATGTGCAGTGTGGTAGATAGAGTGTTGAGACGGCGAAGAAGTTGAAAGAAGGATGCGATTGAGGTGCGACGCGCTATGCGTGGTCAGAGAATAAGTTAATGATGGAAATGAAATGAGGATTTGGACGGGATCAAATTTCATTCCATCACCTCCACTTTTCAATCATTACCAGTAGTCATTACCAGTAAAAGCGGATATATCATCAGCAATGACTCTTGTGACTGCCTAGTATAGCAGTCGCAATAACGGCCTTGAGCAAGATGAACAAGACCGTCCCGACACTTCGGCTCGTTGCGTACACTGCTACCCCGTCTATGCGGCCTCTGGCAAGAGTGCGATGTGCAGTGCACCTCCGATCAACTCCTACAGCGACTTTCACCTTCCACACATCCTTAACGAGGAGCTATGCGACGCACCGCTCTACAGGTCAAACTGAATCAAGGAAAGCTGCACAAGATATACATTCCGACCTGCTCGGTAATCTGGGACAGGGATCAGCTCGATCTGCCGCTGGCTCTGCGGGACAGGACCGTGTGGGGCCGTTCCCACTCGGTGTAGGAGCGAGTGGGCGGACTAAAGGGTGGAGGAAATGGGGCGAGCTCGGTCTTGGAGGCAAACGTGAGTCGGTCTTCATTTACGAGCAGCTAGCCTTCTTCAAGCGTTTGCCCGTGAGTCAAGCATCGCTGATACGCCGTCTACGCCACTCGTAGTGGTCCGCACAACGCAACAAACAGGCAATCTCACCGTCATCATCATCGGTGGCGCACTATTCGTGCTCTTGACAGTGTCGCTCACGACGGAACTCTTCGCCAAGAACTCGCCTTCGGTACTATATTCCAAGGCTGTCGATATGATTCGAGCTTCTGATGCGGTAAGTTCCGCATGCGTACTTTTTATTCAGCTTTCTGGTCACTCGAGGCTGATACCGCCTCCTGTCTCTGCCGGTCACAGCTTAACGCCCACCTGCTTCCACCACTGAAATTCACCCACTCGCCTCACTCTTCAGCTCCGGTCCGGGGATCGCCGCCGATCGCGCACACCTACGTGCGCAATCCCACCTCAGGACGCGATCACATGCTGTTGACCTTCTGGGTGCATGGGAGGGGGAGAGACGAGCCTGACCCGTCATTAGGCTTGTGGGGGACAGGGTGGATGAAGACTGCTTGGAGCAGTATCGAGAAGACCGGCAAGCAAGGTCTGTATGCCGTAGGGTTTACTGGCCCGCCAGCGGAGGAAGAGCTCGCAGAGGAAGATGGCGTTACTCTGGATTTGCGCGTGAAAGAGGGTGCGGGCGGGCAGCAGAAGGAGGCGGCAGCCGAGCAAGGATGGCTGGGCTCAGTCTTCGGCGGCTGGACGTCCCTCCGAGCAGGCGCCGTCAATGTCGCGGGCAAAATATCGACTCGGGGTCTACCTCCAGCGGGGACGTACAAGATCGGCGAGGCTAGAGCGGAATATGTCAAAGTGAGTACGGAGTCTAGTAGTGGCCGTGTTCTCCGAACCGGCCCTCTTCTGCTGATATGGGGAAGCTTAAGAGTCATCGCTGACTCAACACTGTTTTATACCTTCATTGTAGAACGCATCGGGTCAGTATAACCTCTTGACTCTTGTCGTGGATGTCCCAGGGTCGAATGCGCCGCATCCTAATCGAGCGGTGATCTTCAAAAGCCCCGAAGCGGACTCTGAGGGATTACTAGGCAAACGTATTAGATAAGTAGGATAGCTTCGAGTATGTGCCAGCCGCGGCTGGCATTGGTCGGCAATTCAGAAGAGGATGTACTACCTTCGCTCCGTTGCTTGAAAAGGTAGAATCATGTTAGGTACCGCCTGGCATGGATCCACCTCGCGATATGCATATGTTGTATCTAATACACAAGCTCGGTCGACTGTCCTGTGCGTTTCATTGCGTGAACGAGTCTGGCCATGCATTCATGAGAGCAAGGTAGAGCTTCAGAGCTTCGACAGGAGCTATGCATGCGATAGCTTCTCAGCGCCCAGGTGAAGTTTACGTAAAGGCGCAAAGCTGTAAACAAAATACTTCCGTTTGCGCGTCGTTTTGTCGCGTAGCAATTTGGCATCATTTGCGCAAACCAATGTTGACAACAGCATACATTGCACTCACCTACTGTACATCAGGAGCCGCAGAGCAGTGACGATATCTGCTCTAACAGCCAGAAGTTCGGCGCCATGTCGACAGCGACCCGCCCATCATCGTCCATGTCCTCGCACAGAGCACGTACAACGGCTACACCGGCCACACCAACGGCTAGACCACCGCTCGAACAACTCATCTACGCTCTAGTCCCGTCTCTCGCCCCGCCCCGCGCTTCGTCTACCCGACATGCTCACGCTCATGATGCGCGATCAGCATCAGCATCAGCATCCGGCAGAAATTCGGTAGCGTCCACTTCGTCAAGACCTGTGAGCAGGGCGGAGGTGGACGATGAGACGGAGAAAGAGCGCAAGGAGAAAGTCCGGGAGCTGGTCGAGTGGTGTGAGGAGATCATGGCGAGGTCAGTCTGCTTGCCTATCGTTATCATCCAGTATTCTTGCGCACCTGCTTATTGAGTGTCTAGTCGATTACCTTCTTCGACCCCGCTGTCTGCGGCAACACTGCCCGATACCGCTCGGAGACTCTTGCTGCAATACTCGTCCATCCGGTCAAATGGGCAGTCAACGTCAAGACAAAGTGTGAGGGAAGAAGGGCACAGCGCATCAGATAAAGCCCTGAAGTTCAGTGGGACGTGGAACAAGCTCGAACGAGGGGTGAGTCAGCACTACCGCTTCCCAACATGAAAGCTGATCATGTTCGATCAGCGACTGTTGGCATCCCCGCTGCCCCATCTCCAATTCCTCCTGTCGCTGTCCTCCCTTAACCCGTCCAATATCCCTACAAAGACAAGTACGGCTATACCAGGACCATCGAAAAGCCGTGCTCTGCCTCCAGCGGCGCCAGCACCTGCGTTCCCCTCGACACAGCCCAGCTCTTCCCGGCTACCGCTCGGCCAGACGGGACTGGATAACCTCCCACAGCCTACTATCGATACCAAGGGCAAAAGCAAAGCTGACGTCCTCAAGGCTTGGCGGACGGCGAAGTGTGCGTGTACTCGCTGCATTGGGCGCATGTAGACAAGCTTACTAACGAGCACGTTTAGCACAACCCCCTTTCCCTCCTCATCTCCTTCTGCGAGACTCGCTCTACCTCCTTCAGGGTATTGATGGTCGTTATGTCCGTTTCGCTCTTCGACCGCCAAAGGAGCAAAATCCCTACCGAACGGAACACGGGCAGGCAGCGGATGGAGCTGGGTTCCCGCTCGGAAAAGGTGGCGGAGTGAACTTTCAGCCAGAGGGAGAAGAAGGTGATGTGGTCGGTATCGAGATCGTCGCAGACGAGAACAAGGTATGTTCCACCTCTGCATTGTTATGACATCTGCATCGAAGACTGATGTTCTTCGACAGGACGGTCACATCTCCCAACCGACCAGGACTATACTCATGCAGTTATCTGAGATGGGCATGCTATACCGTCAAGTGACCGATTTCATCAACTCTCGTCAAGCAGCAGAAGGCAAGGGCAGTATGACTGAGCAGGTGGGATTGAGGCTACCTTATCAATCTTCTTGGGATGACTAACAGCCACCGTTCTACTCTTAGAGCTTGTGCCACTTCCTGCACCATGAACTATCGGAATATCACCGTCTCCTCGCAATCCTCGAATCGCAGATGAATCTCACAGCTCCCGCAGACGAGGAGAAACCCGCAGAAGGAGCTGGTCTGACTTTGATGAGGCTGGGATTGTGGACAGAAGAGATGAGGCTGAAGCTGCGGCAGATGAGCCTCGTGGTGGATGATGCGAAAGGTATATTCTCAGCTCGTCTTTTCGATCTCTGTCGACCAGATGGCTGATAGCGACTATCAGCGGTACATGGGGGAGCACTGGTATCGCGAATACATACACATACGAGCCACGGAGATCCCCTGATACGCAAGTTCACCGAGCAGATACTGGAGGAGGTAAGGGGGACTTTCTCATACGCAGAAGATCTGTTGACAGTGTACTACGTGATTGCAGGTATCCAGACCCTTTTTCGCGACATTGCAACGATGGATATTCTCAGGCGAACTACACGACCCCTTCCAAGAGTTCTTCGTACAGCTCAACCCGGAGAACCTATCATTGCGCGACGGTCAGACATCGCCTGCCGGAGATGCCGGATTCGAAGGTGGAATCGACGTCGGAAGTGGGCAGGACGAAGCGCATAAAGTCTGGGAAAAGAAGTATGTCTTCGTTAAAGGCATGGTACCGGGTTTCGTCAGCGAGGATTTCGGCAAGAAGGTGAGTACGATCTGGATCACACGTCAGAGTATAGGAGTGCTCGGCTGAGATTAGCCTTAGATCTTCTCTACGGGCAGAAGTCTGAACTTCATTCGGTACAGCTGTGGGGATAGCGATTGGATCGAGACTCAAGCCAAGCTCGCAAACGCTGGTAGAGGTGAGCTATCAATACCGTGAAGGTGTACGAACCGCTAGCTCATGCAGTACACCCATCTACAGCCCTCAAATACAGCGATCTTGCTGGTCTCGAAAGGTCCATCGATGATGCGTACTCAATCGCGAGCCAACGTCTTCTCGAAATTTTCTTCGACAAATTCTCTTTGCTCGACCATCTTCGCGCGCTCAAATCGTACCTCATGCTGGGTGCGGGCGACTTTGTGGAGCTGCTCATGGAGGCTTTAGCGTGAGTCACGCTTTGCGCCACAGTTCTAGACGGGCCTCACTAACGCATCATTCATCATGCAGACCTCGACTGTCAAAACCCGCCATCAGCTTATACCGCCACCACCTGACTTCCGACTTGGAGACAGCGATTCGCGGATCCAATGCGCAGTATGACTCACCCGATGTGCTGCGCCGACTGGACGCGCGAATCCTCGAATACTCGCACGGCGAAACAGGCTGGGACTGTTTTGCGCTCGAGTACAAAGTTGAAGCGCCTCTCAATGCTGTTCTGGATGGCCGCGCGATGCTGGAGTATGATCGACTGTTCAATCATCTCTGGCGGTTGAAGCGGGTGGAAGTGGCTTTGACACAAGGGTGGATGCGGGTCACGAGCGGATCGAGAATATACGAGCGAATACCAGGTGAGTGCGGCTGTTTGGTGTATACTCGGCACTTCGGAATCCGAGTTCGCTCAGGAATGCGAAGCGGCTCAGACAAAATGGTGGACAAGCGAGATGAACGATGAACTGACAAACCTTCGTAGGTCTGAGTAACGACTGGCATCACTGCCGGATAGTCCAGGCGGAAATGGTACATTTCCTCCGTCAACTCCAAGCGTTTTGCCAACTTGAAGTCATCGAGTGTTCATGGCAATCCATGATCGAATACATGGACAAGAGGCAGGGTGATCTGGAAGCTCTCATTTCCGCGCACAGGACGTATCTGGATAGAGTGGTCAGAAAAGTCTTGCTCCTCAGTTCCAAGCGGGACAAAGAGGTGAGTTACATTTGGCCCCCCTTTTGAACGAAGATAGAAGAGATCGCTCATGAGTTGCGTAATAGGAGGTCCTCCTGGATACTGTCCGAGATGCGCTGGACTACATCTTGCAGTTCAGAGATGCGACTGTGAGTGCAGCCTAAGAGCTCTGGCTATCGGCCCAGCTGACTGAAGTGCGCGACATAGGACGACTTGTATGGCTGGTCTCTGGCCGAAGCTACGCGCTTGGACCGAACGAGGGATGCTGAGCGGGTGAGTTGGTGTCCCCGATACATATACAAGTCAACGAGCAGGCTAACACAGAAATTGCGACCACTGGCAAATAGGGCCTGTACACACCCGCGACGCATGATAATCCCACCCAGTCGTCGGCGCAACTGCAGTCGATAAGAGAACGGATCCGATCGTGCTCCATCGCATTCCAGGATCGGGTCGTCTCGATATGTCATATGGCAGGGGGACATAGTGATTTAGATGTAAGGTTTTTGGCTATTCGGATCGCCTTCAATGGGCATTATGCCCTGAGAAGAAGTACGGGCAAGAGCAGTAGTGTCGCCGGTGGCGGGTCGAGATCTACCAGGGCTTGAGATCTAGCAGGTATATGAAGTATAGTGGAATATAGTCAGCCAGTCTATCCGGGCACAGCAGATAATGCATGTCATGTCATGCAGTGCATATGTGTCTGCTCGCTTCAGTGCTATCTATGTAAAGTACAGCAGGACGAAAGTACGAAAAGACGAAAAGATGTATCGCGCCATACCCTCCGTTCCCCTTTCGCAGAATAGAAGAGAAACGTCGTACGGCTCTCATCTCCCAGCCAACTCCAATTGGAGGACACCAGGAGAGAGGGTGCAGTACACGGGCTATGGTACGTCTACGTTCTACGTCTACAGTCTACTATTACAGTAGAAGACGTAGAAAGGTTGCTCTTCCGATAGCTGTGACATCAGCAGCGTAGGAAGTGGCTGCTGACGTGTCTAAGCTCGGTACGTCGCCTGAAGCGAATGCGATTGCGAATGCCAAACGCGAATGGTGGAATAGGGGTTTGAGGAAGTGAGCTGTGGCTACTTGAGTATTAATGAGTGTTGCGTCAATAAAAAGAGTCAGCTGCCCAGGAGCCTAAGCGAGTGCCCGCGCTGCTGGTGAGATCTGGGCATCAGTGTAGATCCCACCGTTCCTCGACCCTACTCCAGCAATGCTGAGGCATCCGACCATATAGATGCAAGATTATACTTATACTTGGACGACTCGCGCCGAGGACACAGTCCTACCGCCTACCTCTATTGGTCTAGTCGATAGCTCGATCCCTGGTCGATCCCCTACTGCTGGACTGCTCTACACTTTCCGCTTGATCATCCCGCTCATCAGATCAAAGCTGTTGCCATCCGGCTGAAGATCGACGAACTCCGTTGTAGATCTCGTACCGCCAGAAGAGCTGGATACTGATCTATCGTCCTCGCCTGCATCGACCGCGCGGTCGTATAACGGTGTGAGGCCGTTTCGTGCTGGAGTGGACCTGTTCTTGTTGAGTGCGATACACCGAAGCAGACCGTGGTCGGGTGTGATACTAAGTATTCGCAGGGGCGTATGAGGGGTTGTCGTTGTCAATGTCACCTCTTGGCCACTGAGTATCCACTTGTCAGCAATGCAGATTATGGGAGACCGCGTAATGATAAGAATAATAAGAAAAGAAACTCACGAATGCAGCCATCGCCCATGGTACTCGTCCATGAATCCCTTGAAGCCCTTCTCTTCGATGAATTGCTCCCACTTGGCATCGAAAGAGGTCATGATGCGCGCAAAGGTGCCTTCCATCGTTGGCGCAGCCGGCAGAGGCTTGCTGGAGCCAGACGTCGGTTGTCTAGCGCTGAGGAGAGAGTGCAATTGGTTTAATGACGTGGTAGGGAGCGCATTGAGTACGTTGATTCCGCATCCTGCAGTCAACGGTATCAGCATTCAGTCCTCCTGCCTCTCAACTCTACGGCAGCAGCAAAGAAGTTTGTACTCACCCACAACGATCCTCCACCTGCCGCCGACAAAGTTGGTGTTGACGAGAATACCACCCAATTTCGCTTTGCCCTTCTTGCCCTCTCCGACTTCGGTGCCTCCGACACCCTCAGCCTCCGCGTAAAGGTCGTTTGGCCATTTGATTCTCACTCCCAGTCGACCATCTTCGTCCACCGCTTCGCATACTGCAAGTGCCATGATGTATTGTATGAATACCATCTTCGAGCTCATTGCTGCGGGAAGATCAAGAAGGATCGAGAACTGCAGACAGCCTGGAGGGGAGAGCCATATGTTCGCGCCTCGCCCTCTGCCGCTGAGCTGGAATGAAGCGAGGAAGACGAGTGGTGCGGAAAGATGGGTCAGGAGTATGGGGTTGCTGAAAGCGGGCTTGTTAGCTAGCACGCTCAACGACACTTGTCAGAAAGCTCACCGGTCCAGCATCGTCTGCGTACTCGTCACTGTTTCGCCGTAAAACACAGAGTCACCCAAAGAACACCTTTCTACGCCATCTGCGCTCTTCCTCAAAACTCCTGACCGCCGTCCAATTCTCTTTCTCACGCTATCCAGCTCGCTCCAGTAAGTAGAAAAGTTGAACAACGGTGTCCATCTGGGTGTATAAGGTGTACTGGACGACGGAAGGAGCATTGTCTTGGGTATCGAGTGAAAATCTGGTGGCTGTGGCGGTTGAGGTGTGGCGTCTGTAGAGGAATCCAAGCTGAGAGCGCTGATCGACGATTGCTCGAGAACAGGCCGGTCGCGTCGTTTCTCCGCTATCCATCTGGCTACTCCCTCATCATTCGCTTCGTGATCCCTCCCCGAGCCAGCTGTGCGCGAGATCGGTGCAAATCGCAGCTCGTCGTTGCCGTCCCTCAGGACATGCCATGCGTCCTCCTCCGTTATCTTATTCTGTATTCCAGATGCCTGGATTGCATTAATTGCTAATTCTGGTAAAGCCGGATGGGAGAGAATGAGGACTGGAGAGGGATGGGTTGGATGTAGGAGTAACGCTGGATCTTCGTCTCCCGCTGAGCTGAGTAAAGTAGACAAGCCGCCGTCGGTAGACCGCTGCCGCCTCGGCGGGTGTAGACCTAGCGTTTGCAGCAACTCTTCAATCCACTCGATTCGCGCTTTATCGCTGTGCTCCAACTCCTCTTTCTCAGGGGGATGGTCGAGTTTGGCAATAGCGTCTCGAGCCGGAGGATCTGATAGCGGGTATTCGGGATGAACAGCACATAGTATCGCTCGACCCTTCCCGTTTCTCGTCAGGACAGCAGCGACCGGTTGATCGGTCGAGCTGGAGCCGGCGGACGAGGGCGCATCGGCGTAGCGCGCCAAGACCTCAACATTCGATGGCACTGGCGAAGGAACGACGAAATGACCACCGCCATTGTAGTATATATGGTCTAGGACGCGTGGCTTGGAAGACGATGATGCTGAGCTTGATGATTCGACGTAGAGTGGTACAGCTCGAGAGCCAGCTTCTGAGGCATATGCGAAGCCGGGGTAGGTGGGTCCTACGCTAGAACCAGGGAAGAACGCCTGAATGCAGATCATGTCAGCCGATGCTACCGACCTGGCACGTGATGAGAAGCTTACGAGATCTCGCTTTCCTGTGACTTCCATAGGTCCTCCGACGTCAAAGCGTACTTCCTGAGTAGCGAAGTACGCGCCAGCGCAAATACCCAGATACCTCCCGCCTTCGCTCACGTACTCCTTGATTCGGCGAGAGACGCCGCTCTTCAGAGTTAGTGATTCGACGTAAGGTAGATCTCTTCCCCCAGGAATGACCAGAAGCGCACAAGCTGGTTCCCACGGTTGAGAGGCTAGCGCTTCCGGTGTAATGGGCTGGACGGTGTAGTGGGGCAAAAGCAAGAGGGAGAGGGTCAGGATGGTATGTGAGAGGGATAACGGCGACACTCCCGGTCCGGAGTACACCAGCACTTGGTGAGCTGATGGGGATGGGCCTGGCATCCCGGCGAGTCTCTAGTGCTAGTTTCACCAAACAAGAAGCACGAGGAGAAGAAGTATCAATGGATTCGCTATTGCCCCAAATATAAATGTCAGACTCGGCTTTCCTCGGATCGCTCTTTCGCTTTGGGGAGCCGAGTCACGTGAGACATCATGGCTAGTTACGTAAGGCTCAAAAGTCTGAAGCCGATTGCAACTGGATGACAACTGTTGATCTGCAAGCCAGAACTTCAATAGCAGGAACATACTCACAAAGAAGGATAGCAAACAACATGGGCAAACCATCAAAAGAGAGAAATCAGCGCGCGCCTGTAGCAAGAGGACGAGGGAGGGGTCGTGGCGGGGGTCACGCAGCGAGAGGCGGTGGTAGTGGAAGGCAAAAGGCTTTGAGCACAGCGCGGCAAGCGGAGAGGGTGGATGACGAGGAGGTTTTCAGGAGAGTCATGGCAGGGGAGAGGGTTGATAATGGTATGTCCACTCAAAAGACTGAGCAAGTGCTAGGAAAGCGGCTGATGAAGTCGACGTGTAGTCGGCGCTTCATCGGCTTCCAGCTCTGGTTCTGGTTCTGGCACAGCCTCAGGATCCGATGATTCAGCTTCAGATGGTGAAGACGGCAGCGACGGCGACAAAGACGAAGCCGAATCAGCGGAAGGAGGAGAGGAGGAAGAGGAGGATGACGATGCAGAAGACGACGTGAAAGTCAACATCGACGTTCCAGTGGCAATGTGGGATTTCGACCATTGCGATCCACGCCGATGTTCAGGCAAGAAACTCTCGCGACACGGTCTAATCAATTCGATGCGTGTCGGCCAGAGGTTCCGGGGTATAGTCCTGACGTAAGTCCATTCCAGCTTACGCCTGTACCCGTAACACTCGTAGTACTCGTATGACGCACAGCTGATAGTGGTTATGTGCAGGCCAAAAGGGAAGAAACCGATTGCTCCGTGCGATGATGAGATTGTGCAGATGTCCGGGTTGGCGGTGGTGGAGTGTAGTTGGGCAAGATTGGATGAAGTGCCCTTTGGGAAGATCAAGTCCCCCTACGAACGATTATGTGAGTGGCGACCTGATCACCGACGTTGCACAGCAGAAGAAGCGGTGCCTCTTATCACTTTACTTGAGGAACTGGTCGCTAACCAGGAAGTTTAGTGCCGTTCCTCATAGCGACCAATCCCGTCAACTACGGTCGACCATGGCGACTGAACTGCGTCGAAGCGCTTGCTGCAGGGTTCTATATCACCGGCCACGCGGACTGGGCCGAAGTGCTGTGAGCGTTGTGCCCGCTTTCCCCATTCACCAGTTCCCAATTCCCTTTCCACTATCCACTTTCCACTTCTTCCGCTCCTCACACTGGTAGTAGATGCTGACTGCAGATTGACAATTCTAGGCTGAGCAAGTTCTCATGGGGTCACGCATTCTACAAGCTCAACGGCCACTTGATCGAGCGATATCGGACATGTACTACTTCCGAAGACATCCAGGCTATGCAGGAGACGATCCAGCGCGAGATGGAGGAAGACAGGGCGGAGCAGCGGCGCGAGAAGGGTCAGTCGATTCTCCATCTGTTCAACTAATCATGCTCATGTCGATCCCAATGCCGATGCTGACTCGTGTTTGTTTGGCGTCTCGCAATGCAGAGGCGCACGAGGGTAAAGATCTCTTGAGAGCGAACCCCAATCACGTCGGAAAGGACTGGGACGATAAACAGGAAGCAGCGAGCGACGACGAGCGGGATGTCGTCGAGGATCTCGTTGAGACCTTGGCCAATACTGGTATTACCAGTGAAGCGTGATTGCCCCGAGCACCATTTGTGGGATCGTGCAGGGCCGGGGTCACTGGGCACTGCGTCGTCAGCGGAGACATGCAAGAGAGGTGCCATGGATCTTTTGATTCCTTAGATTGCTAGGACTTTGTAACACATTTAGCAGACTTGGCTATGTACCAGTAACGCGCGGGCTAGACATGCAATGTGTCCCATGCCTCCGGACGTCGACTACTCACACATCGCAATGTAGTTTGTACATCGTTCATCGCCTACAGACCGGTATAATGCAATGAATACACTTGGGAAACCATCAACCTGTATATTTTACAACATCTACGATTACACATTATTTCTTATTGACAAGAACCCCTATAAACCGATTTACAATCCTTTGACAACGCAGACGACGATTTGCTAGAGAATCCCCGCGCAGCTTCACGGCTCATCCGACTTGCTTGAGACTCGCGGCCGAGCTGGCACTATTGCTGCCGCCGGCAGATTGACTGGACGGCCTGCCTGCTCCCGCAGCTGCCGCGCGAGCCTTCTCCTCCTGTTTCCTCTTCTTCCTCTGCAGCTTCATATGGACCAGGCCCTGCACACATCATCAACATGTCAGCGTCATGAATGCGCGAAAACGAGCCAGCGCCACTCACACAAGCGTTACATAGTGTCCTGGGACCCATTGGGCCTCTTCTCCATTCAGGCGTCTCAGTAGCTCCGCATCCAAGACACTTTGTGGATGGTAATCTGTGTGCGAGAGACCGCGCCGACGCCTTGTTTCCGTTGCTGGGACTTCCGTTCCCGTCCCGATGACCGGTGATGAGACTAGCCCCTTCTGTTGATAATGTGAGAAGTGAAGCGAATGTTTGCGTCTGACCCGGCGCGTTGTTGGCAGTCGGTGCGGGATGCGAAGTAGGGACTATGTAGGAGATGCCTTGCAAGAGGTCAGAGTACAATGTGTATACCTTTCCGCGATTGTCAGCATGACCTCGGGTTGTGGTTGTAACGAGACCAAAACGCACTTGACTCAGATCATCAGAGGATAGTCGTATGGCGTCGCCTTGTCCATCAGGTTGTGAACCACTATAGGTGTCGGTCTGTAAAGCACCTGCGCTATACATGCCGGGAGGGTATATTGAGCTCGTCTCGACGAGTTCTGGAAGAGGCCCGCTTTCCCCGTCGACATACGATTGCGGAGGTCGTACGGAATGCGCATTGGGGTGATTGATGGAGTGAGCAGCAGCAAGTTGGGACAGGGATGGTTGAGGAGGGGGAAGCGTGATATTCGTCGTGTCATCGGATGTCAGACGACCTGGCAGTTGCACGTGAGACTTGTATCGTGTCTGCGACTCGGAGGGTGGATCGCGAGGAAATGGTGGCTGTGATCTATTGTCGAAAGGCAACGAAGACTCGAACGGCAATGTTGACCTTCCTGAATGTGATTCGTAGCCGTGCGGATCAGATTTGAATGGTGATGGCAGCGTAATCCCGTCAAGGAGATCGTAGGGCGAAGGTCCTGTTCGAGATGCTCTTTCCCATGCTGACGGAGTATGTTTGTTACCGCCTTCCTCCGGTACGTCAAGAGCCGCTAGAGCACTCGGGAGGCTGTTGGAAGGGAAGCGTGACTCGGGGTAGTATGAAGGTAGGAACGTGCTTGGCATAGGCGGCAGATGGAGCTGCTGCTCGTTATGAGCAGTCGGATTATGTGAAACACGGTGTTGATGGTGTGC
The DNA here is from genome assembly GCA_026538355.1 of Cryptococcus sp. GC_Crypt_5. NCBI lineage: Eukaryota > Fungi > Basidiomycota > Tremellomycetes > Tremellales > Cryptococcaceae > Cryptococcus > Cryptococcus sp. GC_Crypt_5. The sequence goes on from JALPBZ010000020.1 coordinate 102,713, forward strand.
GTCGGATCTGCCTGGTAAGCCTGATTCAGCATTGGACCCTGGAGTCATGGCGTAAGGGGATGATGCGGATGCAGATGTGGAGCTTGGCGTGCTTTCGTCTATGATGCCGATGGAGGGGAACGCGGCGTTGTTGAGCACCGACATTGACGGCGCGGCGGCGGAGTGCGAGACAATTCTGCTCATTGTTGATGGTGTGTAATATTGTCGCTGATATCTTTGTACAGTGAGTGGGTTATAGGCGTCTCATAGGCCTCAACGAATGCATCGGTAGTGATCCAATTCCAAAAATTGCCTGTTGAGCGAGACTAGATAACGACTGATTGTCTGTGAAGTTGTGACCGAGACAGAGCTGCCCACGTGGTGTATTGATACTGTCGAGGGGATTTCCAGTACGAGGGCCAGATGTGTGATAGTCTCGTCAAAAGGCTGTTGCTGAGGCGACTGCGACGCTACCTCAGGAGTGCGGTGTCCAGCGGCGTGTAAGCTAATTCTGACCGAAAAGGACTTGAGGAATGCGGAATGAGGAATGAGCGAGTACTACTAGTGGGAAAGAAGAGATGAGTGAATGAGTGAATGAGCGAGATAAAGGGTGATCAGGCACACTTGCGTACGTAATGTCAGCCTGATACCGCAGCCCACCACGTTGAGCTAAGTTACTGCAACATCATCTTCGTGAAATATCATTGAACCTCTCTTTACCTAGAACCAGTACCAGTACCAGTAGAAGTAGAAGTAGAAGTAGAAGTAGCAAGCGCAATGTTCAACCGAGGACCGAAACAGCTCCAGAACTCTGATCGGGCCAGCCCCAATACCCGCTGCCAGGTGGGTACTATATCTCTCTTCACCTGCCTGCAAAAGAGCAAATAGCAGCAGGAACGGCTTGAACAACATATCCTGCATTTGCTGATGTGCTCGCTACCCACTGCTTGCTCTTGTAGAGATGCCTGAAATTGGGGCATCACACATATCAATGTTCCGCCCCCCGACCCTACGTTGCTCGACCATCGCGCTCTCAGCAGCTCGCGCGAGGAATCGGAGGACGGGACAAGCCCAGCGTCGAAGTGCCAGAAGAGTTCCGGTCGTCCTCCGCTGGAAGTGGGCGGGGGATCGCGGATAAGATTCTGAAAGCCAAAGAGGAAGAGAGGCGCAAGGCCGCTGCTGCCGCTGAGAAGGGTGCGAAGGGTAACGGGAAAGGCAAAGGCAAAGGAGACAGGAGACGGTGAGCTGACCTGATCGCCGTCGTCGAAACTCAGCTCACGTGTACACGATTATAGTGCTAGTTCTAGCTCAGGCTCAGAGTCAGATTCGTCCGACTCCGACTCCGACTCTGGTTCTGACTCTGGTTCGGACTCGGAATCAAGTGCGTCCCGCTCACCGAAAAGACGCCGTCGTCGATCATACTCTACATCTTCGGACTCGTCCCGACCCCGCTCCCGCTCTCGCTCCCCCGCTTCACCGCGAAGACGAAGCGCCTCTCCCCCTCCCAAAGCCGAAAAGCGATATTTCAGGAAATCATCTACGTCCGATTCCGACGCATCAGCCACCCCACCTTCGCCTCGGAGAGCGCCTCGAGCGAGGTCGGATTCCGCACCCAGGAGACCGAGCTCTTCTTCTGGTTCCAGTCGATGATCAGTATACAGTATACAGAGTCGTACTATGTAGCACCATCATGAGCAAAAAGGTATCAAGAGCAGCAGGTCGAGAGTATCTGCTTCGTCAATAGCGTTTCATCGCTTCTCATAGCATTGAAGATATGCAATATTCTAAAATGATGCTAGATCTACAGCAGATACAACAACAGATCAACACAAGCTCAGTGGCTCGTTGCTCAAGCACCCTTTTCAGCATCTACCTCTCCCTCGCCCTCCTCAGGTGACACTGCACCTTCTGCGTCTCCTTCAGCCTTCTCACCATTCTCCTCCACCTCCACAATTTCCGTGGGCTGTATACTAGGTAGGCCATCATCGCCCACACTGCCTTCTCCAGGTTCTCCAGGGAGGGGCGGCAGGACTTCATCGTAGAATCTCCTGAGGGCTTCTCGATCGCCGCAGAATCGCTCCATCTCCTCTTTGAGCGACCTGGCTTCGTCGGCTTTGGTGTTGCTCACCCCTCTCCGCGTGGGCGCAGTGACCACCAATCTATTATCTGACCAGAGGAACCCCTCTTCTCCGCCTAAGCATTGGACTAGTGCCAAGCCCGTCTTATGGCAGAACTGGCTCGCGTCGAATTTGCCACGAGACTTGCGATACGAATACACCACTTCGATATTGTCCGGATAACGATCTGCCGCTTCCACGTCCAGCACGAACCCGAATTTGCGGGTGAGTATGGCGTACTCAAAGTAATTTGACGCTTGGCCTGTACCGTGCGCGACGGCCACGAGCCGTTTGTGCAGGTCTGGTATGATCGGGGGAGCGAGCGCGAGTCGGATCGGAATGGCCGTTCTATAAGCGCACTTTAGTGGGATATCCAGGAGTTGCTCCACTGGCGTCTCGACGAAACGGAGACCGTATCGCTCGGCTGTAGCAGAGAGTTTTTGGCGTAGTTCCTCGAGTAAAGCGGCCGTTACACCGAGCCAATTGAGCTCGAAGTGGAACCTGTATAACGATTGTGTAAGCAATAGTTTGAGCAGAAAATCGCGTAGAGTACTCACGCATTGCGCGCATTATGCACGATATCCGCGTGCAGGATAGCCACCTCGGCCCGATCACTCTTCTTCTGCGCATCCAGATCCAGAACCCTCGTTTGACTCATCTTGATCTTCCTCTTCTTCCTCCTCCCGCCGCTTTCGGGGGCATGATCAGGCCCCTCGTAGATCTTCGCGAGGAGCGAGCGGGCATTGGGAGGGGTCGCTATGACCGGCGGAGGACTGTTGGGTAGCGGTAGAGTGCCCGACGTCGACGCTGATAGCGATGTCATGGCGGTCGCGGTCGAGCTTGCAGCTGTCATTGCCCCTGGGCCGCTAGGGTTACCCGCCTCTGATAGAGTAGCGGTCCCTTCCCCGTTCCCGCTTTTGCCCCCGAACCAGCCCTTGTTCTTGGACTCTCTCTTCTGCACGTCGTAAGGCTCTCGAAGACGGTAGTACAAATGCCAGTAATCCAAGAAACCGTGCGAATTGGTAACGTGTTCTGCGACGACGAGGTAAGCCTTCAGAAGTCTTCACAGCAGGCGCAATGACTTACCGATAAGGCCTTTCTCAAGGAGCGATTTGGCCCACTCTGCGGCTTTCTCACGACTTGGAATATCTTCAAACGTATTCTGCAGCCATTCGGCGAACTGTGCGCCAGTAAACGACTGGACGTGTTGGCGGGCTACCCAAGTCGTCAAAGAGTCAGTCTCCTGGACGAATACCTAAAGCCATTTGTGTCCAAACTCACCATCCCACCATCGGGTCCGGATGACCAACCCGTTTCCTTGCTGACTCATGAGTTCTGCCACTTGCGCCAGGGTCATGCCTTCGAGGATCCGCCCTCGTTCTCTGGGGACTTCTTCTTTACCACTGATTTGCCGCTCGAGATCCATCATAAGTTCGTCGTCCAATACACATGTCGACGGATCGAATGTGGTGGGCACGATCCGGAGGGCTTCCTGATATGGCGCATCGCCTCTCTTGTGCAAGTATCGATTGAGAGTTTCGATGACTTTTTGCGCTCCGAGCCATTGTAGGTCTACTGAATCGAATTGTTCTCCCTTCGGGACTAGCCCAGCCATCGAGACGGGTTCTCGGCCCGAAGGGATCAGGACGAACCGCGTTCGCCAGTATCGCAGTGGATCAAGAGTCTGTCGCTCACCATTGATCAGATGATCAAGGTGATTATAGTTGATCTTGGTGTGGACGTCCTATGTGCGCTTGTCAGCGCCAGTAGTCATGAAGGGGGGACAAGAGGACTTACGGGATAGTTGAAGGTCGCCTGAGCTCGTTGATACCCTTTCATCCCGCTGGGCCATACCAGGCATTTATACTTGACCGATTCGGTCGAATGAGAGACCTTTCTCGTCATCCAGTGTACGATAATCTCCTGTTTGGCTGGATGGAACAACAATCGATGGATATGATTAGCCCACGAGAGCCAGATCGCTCCACGGCCATTTTTCAGCACTTCAGATGCTCCTCCTGAAACCAGCTCGACGCCGATATCAGCGTCCTTTTCCAGATGGATCGGCATGGGGCGGGACGTCCCCGGGTCCGAGAGCTCATGTGGCAGGACGATGACTTGGAAGTTTTCTGCGAGGTAGAATAGATGAGCATACAACGACTACAGTCTATATGGCGAGACTCACGCGAAAGTCGCTGCGACACCATCTCGCGCATCATTGCTAAAGGGAGATTGGTTTCTGCCGCATCATTTCGAATGAAGAATGCCCCATCTTCTAGGTAACACTGCACAGTGTAGTTACCCGTGGTGTACAGCTCATCCGTCTGTTTCTGTGTGGGCAGGAAGTCGGTGGTCAAGGGGAGGCAAGCAGGAGCCACCAAGCTGGGCCATTTGACGATGTGCTGTGGTGTTTGACGAGGAAGCACAAATTGCCATCGTCTGCCTCCAGAGTCTCGCACTCGAGCTATGGTGTCTGCAGACGGCTTGCACGGATTGACTGTGAAATGCCTGGTAGATTGGACCAGCTGAGTGTTTTTCTGACGCCAGGAAGCGTCCTCGAATGATCGCGCTCTCAACGATCGCGATATCGCATCCTCTTCCGCGGGTTGGATGTGCTTAAGGCGGGACGACGGCGCTGTCGCTATGGGCAAAGGTTGAGTCACTTGCGCGTGCGTCTTGTCCCTCGAGGGCGAAGGAGTGCTAGGGGTTATGATCGCATTAGGGTTGGGCACGTTGACCGCTCGAGTCACATGTATGGGCGGCGCTTGCTTTGGCGGCTTTGTCCCGGGTGCAGTCACGCTGGACACGTCTGTACGCGCAGCGGTCTCGATGGCAGGGGCGGCGAAACTGGGCTGACTCCGAGTCAACGAGCTAAATAGCCAATTTGCCCCAAACCGACTGGCGAAAGAGCTTTTGCTGCTCTTGTTCTGAAGTTTCTTGGCGGGTGTGGAACGCGGGGATGAAGCCCCTGAGCTGGGATCCAACGAGAGGATGGAGGCATGTGAAGGAGATCGTGCTCTTGAGACCGTAAGGGGTGAAGCGGAGCGCGTGTGGGCAGTGGGAGACAGTTCGCCATTTGGTACAGGTAGGGGTGATGCTGCGCGGTTGATGCGGACCGGCGTGTCAAAGTCGCTAATCGCAGCTCTGACAGTCGGCACTGGCTTGGACGCCATCTCGCCGAATACTGCAGCCATCCCTGTTCCATTGGATAGCCGTTTGGGTGAGACCGCCCTAGACCGTTTCAAGCTCAAAGATGATGGAGCGGGCGAAGCACCTCGTAACGCTGTCCGCTTCGTACCCAACATTTCTGACTCGTCATGGTCGATCATGGCTTTGATCGGGGACAACTTGGTTCCGGCGTGCAGTTGTCGTGCAAGTGAATTCGTCTTGTCCTCTTTCACCATCTCCGCTAGAAGTCTAGCCGACTGGTAACTCGCCGCGATCGAGGTAGGCGCCGATTCAGGCTGAGGTGAACCCGATTTGACAATTTTGTCGCTCTTCGCGTTGAATATGCCATCGTCAAAGTTGTCTCTGATTGCCTTTCTATCGTCCAGCGAAAGTGGTCGTCGTGGCATCGGTGTATCTTCGACATCGAGAAGAGGTACGATCACCGTAGTCAAATTGTGGTCCAGTATACCCATCATCTGGATCTCGTACATCTTGCAGCGGGGAACAAAGCGGTCCTTTCGGAAAGGCTTGTCGTGTGTGACGGCGTAGAAGGAGCATGCAACCCATGATGGCAGCGCTAATCAATAGTCTCATTAGCAATGTCGATTTCGCCGCGGTACGAGTATCACTCACAGTAGCAGTCCGCCAACTCTGTCTCTTTGTTTTTCGACATATGCGAATCAAAGTACAGCAGATCCGGCGTGACCGGCCCAGTCTTCCCGCCCAGCTGGCCATCATCGCCAGTCGAGCTTTTGGGTCTATGTGACACATAGCTGTAAAGTGGAACACTGTGCAGGGGCATCTTGGTGAGGCACACAAAGTCAACGCTTAGTCCGTGGTCGACGGTCCGCTCGGTGGTCAAGCGTAGCAGGTTTTTGTCCACTGCAAAGTGACCAGTGCCGGGCGTCACGATCGTTATTTGGAGACCGGTGCGGGAGAGATCTCGATCAACGTAATGCTCGTCAAAGGGGTTAAGAGCGAGGTTCATGGCTTCGAGGACATTGCCGTCGTATGCCTAGAATGACGCAGATTTAACATTCGTGGGTATGTCGCGTGAGACTATGAATCGATGATGTTTCGCACTCACAAAGCTCCATCTGCCTATGATTCGCCTTTGCTCGTGGTCATCGTTCTCAGCCTTTAGCTTATTCAGGTGATAATCCAATAGTATCTCCTTTTCGCACTGATCCAACTGTTTCTTGATCTCGGGCAACGCTTGAGTCCAGTCATTTCTCCTCTCGAGATCGATGGCGACTTTGAAGAAGTCTTTGCACCACTTCCCAGAGCAGTCTTGAATCAAGCTGGCGGTCATGTCGTGTCGCCGCATGTATGCGACTTCGTCATCATCGTAGTATATCCGGGCGAAGAAGATGATCGTCACTACGTGAGAGGTTCCCTTTTCCGACCAACGGGCAAAGAGATCGGGCAGGTAACCTTTATACCCTTGTTCAGCTAGTCCGGTGTGTATTAGCCTTAGAACTCGAACTCACCATGTACGACCTTTTCGACATATCGCTCGCCGTCCTCGTCGAATTCCCACGTTTCCTGGCAAAGCTGGATGAAGAGGTACACTTGTGCGCTCTTGCTCCGGAAAATCGTCTTGGTTTTTGCCGTGACTATCCCACTAGAGTATCGCCGGTTCTTACTCTCTTCCATCCCTCTCTCATTCCGCACAAGGAAATTGACCTCGGCTCGCACAGCTCCTCCAGCAAGAGACACCTTTTCTCCCACATGCAGCGTTGTGCCTTCCAATGACATGCCCAGACGCCACATATCGGCGCGTCCGAGATATTGTGAGAAGTAAAACTCGACGTAGTCGGTATGGGCCGATTCTTTGTCGTGGATCTATTTGGTTAGGATTAGTCAATGGCGCCGTTTCGACAGCTTGACAGGAACGCAGACTCACCCGGCGGACCTGCACTTCCAACCTATTTTGGAATCCGAAAGCCGTTGCTACCGAGTCCGGGACCTGGATCTGATGCGGATTGGTGTTTGGCATATCCTCTCCCAATCGAAAGACGTATCCGTCTCGGCCCTTGTTCAACTTGACTCCCTTTGCAGCCACACTCTTTGCCTGTTTGTTCTTCGCATCGCCCTCTGGCCCTGGGGCCTTGATGGGTCTCGACGAGTCTCTCCGATGTATCTTTCGGATTTCCAGATAATCGCCAGGCTTGGCAGCCCATGGCAAGGCCGCGTAGTTGATCAAGACTTGTGATGACGGTGCGAACGCTGGCGTAGAGCTGGATGGGAGCGGTGAAGGTTGCGGAGCAGCGTCCTTGTCTTTGCCGGATGCATTGACAATGGGAGGTTTGTAGGTGTACAGTAGCAGTGAACAGCTATCAGTGTTCAGCGCCGACAGATCCAGGACATTGGTGTCTAGGCTTGCTCGAGTAGGCACAGCTGGGGCAGACGGCGCGGTCATCACTATTGGTTGAGGAGGGCTTGGCCATGATGTTATGCGGGTATGGCCAGTATGAGCAGCTTGCATCCGAGGTCTTCTGATGGTTGCACTGAGCTGAGAGGAGAGTGACTCGGCGGCCGCGGAAGGACCCGGGAACGGGTTGGTGGTGATGCGAAAGGACGAAGCGGACACATCGATTGAAGGAGGTCCCGGCTGTGAGCTACCGGGTGGTAAAGGACCTGTCCCCACGATGGTCGAGGACCGCGCGCGTGACGCTATCGGTCGAGGAGAGCTTGCTCGGCCTATCAACACGATAAAAGGGTTTGTCCTTCACTCAGCTCGCTTCCGCGGTACGATATAAGATCTACGCACCTGACATGATTGCGACATGGGTTTTATGACGGCATCACTGTGTAAATGTACACCCCTTGCAGCGGGAGAAGGTGACTGGAAATTCAGTCAGTCCCTTGCCAGTTATTTGACCGCAGCGACCTGCCTGGGAGAACGTATGGTGTACTGGCGACTGGTATGGAGGTGGTTATCGTTTGTACAGTGCTGTAGAGTGGACATTTGGCGTGTATCGGGATAACATAGTGTCAACATTGGTTTACGTAACATTCATTCCTTCGGGACTTGGCACTGGGCCGAGGACCGAGACATGTGCCAGGAAAGGCATACGAGTACTCGACTATCTTTCACATCTCCTTGTCTTGGACTTCTCCGCACTTCACACCGCCTGGACAGCGTCGACAATGTCACTATAGTTGTCATACTGGTACCACTCCCCGGCCCACCACCGTGCACACGGCTCCGTCTTTCAACTACCGGCCAACAAAATCTGACATGATCCACGTCGTATAAATTACCCGCTATCCGCAGCCGCTCGCACAAATGTCATACGCGGCAGGCTCGACGCCGAATGCTGTTGCCTCTTCTTCGACGGCTCACCTAGGCGCAACTCGAGTCAGACATCGACACGACAAGCAGCCTGCGTCTTCTAGCTCTGATGCTGCCCGGCAGTATGGTGTGAAGCGAGGAAGACGGAACAGACGGAGAGCGCAATCTCGGTGGTTCAGCTGGGCCTGGAGGAATAATGGAGCGGATTGGGTTGCTGAAGGTTTTAAGCGCTTCGGCGAGCACTGTGCCAGAAATCAGGTGAGAGATAGCGGTTCAACCAATGGCAAGTGCGCTGATACAGATCGATGTGACTTGCGCAGATACGGACGCTTCTCATCGATTGTCTGGTCATGACAAACCTCTTCTACCCTTCCCTCGCTTTGTACGAACAGAAGCGAGCGCCCCCAATAGACACACCGTCTCCCTCGGCATACAATCACCATCAATTACCTCTTCATGAGCAGGTCGGATCATTCAGTAAATCCCCAAAAGACCGGCCGTTCTCGGTCCTCGGAACACCCCTTTTGGACACTTTCTTTCCATATCCACCTCCTCTATTGCCTCGACTGAAGTGGGCGGGCTGGTGGGGTATCGATACTGGTCAAGACCTCGAAGGAGGTTGGACGTCTGTTCGAGCGCCATTGTCGGGTGAAGGGGGGATTGTAGATCCCGAGGAAGAGATTTGGCTCATGCGCGTTGGTTGGGCGGATGTAGGGGACGTCTTGGATCGGCGTGATGACACAGGGGAGAAAGTCTGGACAGAACCTGATAATCATCTCTTCAGCCGCTTCAAAGACATGGCCGAGAATTGGGAATCGCTGAGTCCGACAAGCGGTCAGGGGTGTCTTCGTCAGTTGCAACTGGAAGGTGAAGACGTGGGATCGTCCGGTGCCTGTTACATCATCACCGCGGAAACGGGCCCCAGCCATGTAGGCGCCATTCTGTTACCCACTGTCAAATCTGCCTCAGCCGACTCCGACGACACAGCTGGTGTGGCGACCAGCGCGGGCGACAGTAGTAGCATCTATCACAGCTTCGCTTTGCCATTTCGAGTACCTCGGAGTAGCACCGCCGCCTTCAACGACCAATGGCTCAAGTCTGTTACGAGTATCACGCAGGAGGCCGGCGGAGAAGTGTTCGTGGAAGCGCAAAGCCTAAGAGACCAGACGGGCGAATGGTTTATATCAGTAAGGCCACTCCTACTCAGAGACAGTACAAAGCTGAACGCCTCCAAGTACGCCGATTCGCCCTCGACTGGTTCTCGGCTTCCAGACCAGGTGACATCGCCTCACTCCCCGGAAGGGCTCTCACCGTCACCACCCCGCATCATCTTATTCCTTTACTTTGTCCTCTTCACCACTCTCATTGCTCAATTATCCAATGCGAGCAAAGTGCACTCGCGCTTCGGACTTGCCTTTACTGGCGTAGTCCAGCTCTGCTGTTCGTCTGTTATGAGTTTTAGCGTACTCGCGCTTCTAGGATGGAACGGCTGGGGCGCATCCAGATCTCAAAGTACTCTGCCGACCTATGTCCTGCCGTTTGTCATTGTCGTAGTCGGTGTGGACAACATGTCGACTTTGGTACGTGCCAGTGGGTAGTCATCAGCTAAAACATTACTTAGACCAAGGCGATATTCTCGATTCCCTTCACCTATTCAGTCCCAGTTCGAATCGGCCTCGGTCTCAGCAAAGTCGGCACTACCATTGCGCTTACTTCCTTGACTGATCTGATACTCCTTGGCGTTGTTTGGCTCTGCGTCAATCTAGCGCCGGTCAGAGAGTTCTGCCTATTTGCTGCTGTTGTCATCATCACCGACTGGTTCATGCTGCACACCTTTTTCTTGACTGTAAGTGGACGCAGACATGTAAGGGGTCATGACTGACGTGTCTGATTCAGGTCCTGTCGATTGACGCCCAAAGATTGGAACTGGCAGACGTGCTTGCGCCAAATGCTGCAGGCTCGACGACTCCTGTACGACCAGCCAACGCAGAGGAAGATGGACCCGAAAATCGGGTGACAGGATTCAGCTGGCGCAAAGTTCTCCGAGCACGGACGACCAAGAGCGGTAGCTTGATCTCGGTGGGTCGCTGCGTGGATTGCTCGTTGAAGGAGCTAACCGTTCATGCAGCTGCTCATCACCCTGGGTCTCTTGGTCTGGCTCACCGAACGACATCGTAACCACTCGAGCTCACCTGCTGCACTATACGGCTATGTCCCGCCGTCCAATTCAAATAGCATGGCTTCTACTGCTTCTGCGACACCGAGTCTATCTCCGGCCTCCGCTGCAGCCTTGGAAAGACTTGCACCTGCAGATAAGCTGTGGCACGCTATCAACCCTCACCAATGGCAATATAGCCGTGTTGTCGTTCCGTCCGCATCGATCGTCATATTGCCTAAATCTGGTCATTCTACACATCCGGCAGACATCCGCAAATTATCGTTACCACGCCGTCGACTTTTGCTACCTCGACTTAGACCGCTCTTCTATCTCCTGAAAGTCGGTGTATTGCCACAGGCTCTGACCGCTGGGGCTTTGTATTCGCTCCTACTATACCTGCTCAAAGATGCGGACCTGCTCGACGCTCAACGCAACCGCCTCGGTCGGGGGGACGATGCCGTTGAAAGTGATAAGGGCAGCTCTGAAGCCTCATCGGCTTTGATAAACGATATGTCTGCGCAGATGCTGCCTGGCAGTCACGGATCGGACGTCGAGATCATTGCTGCAAGCCCTGACGGGAAGGTAGCGATTTCGATCGCGATCGACGACACCATATGTCTCTGGCGGTTTCAACAAGGGCAATGTATAACAGGAACCAGAGAACCACTTCAGACGTCCCCTTCTGATAGTCCAGTCGTAGCAGCAGCAGTCAGCAAGGACTCGCGTCACGTGGCGGTTTGCACGGCAAGTGGTCTACTGCAAATATGGGATGTACCGGAGGACGGAGCGTCGAAGTCGCAACCAGTCCGACGGTTGACGATATCGTTGCAATCCAGCGTCGTAGCCATCGCCTTCGACTCGCCAAATGGAGCAACGGATGACCCTTTCAAAGCCAGTGCGTTGCCCATGGCCGAGGCCCAGCCACAGCGACTGCTCATTGCTTGCTCGGACGGATCGGTCCTTGCGTCTACCTCGCCTACAGGGATGATAGCGATCATACCTCCATCGCCAGATGCCTCCGCTCCGCTGCAGGCCAACTTTGATTCTGTTGGCGGCAATTTGACATACTCTGTCATTGCAAGCGACTCGCTCACATTATGGCGCAAGAACGGTGATAATTGGGTATCGTCAAAACTCGCATCTGAACTGAGGGGTGATCGCCTGGCTGCATCATCTCCGTACTGTGCCGACCTTCCTGGGATGTACGCTCTGGGTCACCGATCGGGATGCATAGAGCTCCACGATGAAGTCATCGGTCACATCGTCAGCATCGCTCAAGGCATCTCCCTCGAATCCGTTCGAAAGGTCGAACTTTGCCGACCGACGTCCTCGCAGTGCAAACAATGCGGCACTATCTCGTCGGACAGTTGGTTTGTCATCTCTTCGACTCCAACCCAGGTCTATTTGGATCGGGTCAGTCCTAGATCTGTATCGAGTTCCGCATTTTGTCGATGCGCCATCCGCCGCCAGACGAGCCTAGACGAACTCGTCGCCGCAAGCCAAACACCGTACAAAACATCTTCGTCGATCGCCAACGCTCAGACCAGCGGACCCGATGGAGTGATAGTGATGCCCCCATCATCCCTGAGGCAGCGGTATTCTCCAGGAAATTCGCCCCGCAAATCGCCCTCGCTCTTGCCACCAGTCTCGAACGGCGATTTCCCACTCTCTTCGCACGGCGGTGCGAGACGTTTATCCAACCTGCACCGGGACGACATGTCGTCTCAAGCTCAATCCACCATCGAGAGCAGCTTGTTCATGCTACCAGTGAACCAGTTAAAAGGACGTCCAGCTAGCCCCCTTGATCGCGGATTCCCCCAATCCAGATCGTCCCCAGGACACAATTCGCCAAGCGGGGAGATGGACATCACCCCGCTGGGAAGTGTATTAGCCCAAGGTGGCAGCTGGGCACTGGTCGGAGATGTGGTTGTAGGCATACGACGAAACAAGCAAGGAATAGACGACTCACAGTGGCAAGTGTGGACTGTCGATTTGTGTGCGCCGTGGAACGGCCATACCCTTGCGGTGGACGTTATCAATTTCGACACGCTACTTTCAAAGAGCCAAATCGCGACTCGCTCATCGAGTGACACGCAATCTGCGCAACCAAACAGCGTGTCGATGAGGGACAGAAGGACGGAAAGGCTTCTTAGCCTGAACGGGCAGGCTGCCTTCCCCGAACGATCGAGCACCGGTTCATTCTCGGTCATCACTCATCCGGCTATAGGTTATGTCAGTGTGCGCAGTCTCACGAGTCTCGGAGAAGGACAGGTCTTGGCTGGTTTTGGGAACAGGTTGGGCGTCTTGAGTGTGCCTCAGCGAGAGACGAAAGGGCCGGCTGGCGGAGGCGCTATGCTTGGGACCAACATGGTCGGGTTCGGAGCCAGCGCAATGCCGTCGGCAAACATGGGCAACCAGACTCTGTCTTTGGGATTGAGCGGTACTCCGTCGTCTACACTAGCAGCGAGACGCGCAACGGTATTTCCTCTTACTCCGCCTCCGCCAAGAGCGGGCAGTGGGAATGGCGCTGCGGTCGTCGGGAGCAAAAAGGCCGAGTAGAAACACCGAGCCTGCACCGAATCAGAATTGACATTGTATGTAACATGTTGTATATTTCCGTATGCAAAGCGCATACCCCATCATCTGCTTTGATATTGTTACATGTATACGAGCTCTACGCTACCGCTAACGCAGAAAGTGATTGGAGATAGTGGAAGGGGAGAGTCATGGGTGGGAATTGATTGTAGGGCTTGTAGTACACAACATTCACGACGTCACGACGCATATCGGGTATAACCATTATTGTCTTCACCGCCATCTTCTGCCGAATCCGCGCCTGGCACTGCCCATGCCTCCCTCGTCAATGGCCGATGAGAATGCCTGGGAGCTACGCTTCGTGTGCGCACTACATGGCCAGTTCCGCTTGGAGTTGTCGGAGCTGAGCTTCTTCGTCGTCTTCCTCTTCTTGCGCGTGGGCAGGAGCGGATACGCCTATATCTGTAGGTAAGTGGCTGACCACGCAACAATGACATGCTTTGACTCACGCTGCCCCACTGGTGATGTTGGTACGTGGATGGGGACGTGATCTGCGCCTCTGAGCCTGTCGTCGAGCTGCTCTTGCTCCAACGCCTCGAGCTCCTCTTTGAGATCGTCCTGCGGTTGTCACGTCGTTAGCAGAATGTCTTTCTCGTCTAAACTGTGATTGCCAAACCCACCTCGTCCATGACGATACCCATGCCTACGGGGTTTGAAATGGCGTCTGAGATCTCATTTGTGAGATCCATCTGCTCTCGGATCTTGTCCATTGTCGCATCCACACCGTCGGCGGTACTACGTCGGTATTCGCATTAGCATCCACCCAGCTATATCATCTACAGCGGATTTGAGCGAAGTTGGAGACTAACAGATTACTGTGGATGCCCTTGAGCGCATCCGCACCTTTCTTCATGGCGATCATCGTCTCGGCGTTAAGGTTGGCAGACTCTATAGCGTTGACCTGGTTATTGATGTGATCAGCTCAGCACGTACGACGAATATCCAACGAAGCTGGAGCCTGGCTCGATGGGGGACATCTCCTGCGCTCACCTGTGACTCCAACGTCAGACGTGTTCCACTGATTCTCTCCATCTCGTTCTCGTGCGCTTTCTTCTGTCTCAATGCCGCCAGGGCCACTATCGGACAGGCACTGTTGTCAGCAGTGTTCCAGTAATTCGCATTATGAAAGTGACCCTCTGGGTTGAGAAGTAGCGGACGATGCCAAAGCTCGTCGCAACTTATCACGTCGAATTAGAGCGAACCCACTCACATCTCTTGTTACTTGTCGCATTAGCCCTCGCTTTCTTTGTCTCCTCCTCAATCTTCTTATTGAGGTGTTCCTCCTTTTTCTCCAACATCAACAACTGCTGTCTCAGGCCGACAATGGCATCTCGCGCGCCTTCGCGAGTATCCTTCTTGCCCGTGAAATATGACATCCAGCCCGACATCTTGCCGCGTGATGTACTTCCTCTACAATCGTCACACGGTTACGCAAGTAGAGATAGGCGGGTTGTCGTGCTTTGTTGCTGAAGCACGGGATCGAGCAAAGCTGAGCTTTCGGTCGATGGGAGGTGGTTTGAGCGGCGGCTCTACGCTGAGTGCTGGTAGGCTAGTCCCAAGATGGTATGCTGTGTACGAGAACGATAGTGGGATGGAGAGATATGGGCTGAGAACATAGTTTGGCCACCCAACGCAATCTACCAACAAACGCAGCGTCACCTTTCACCTCTCAAAATCACGGAATCAATTTTTCAGTCTCATACCTAGCAATCTCGTGTGGCTGATATCTTGTGGCGGGACTTCGCAAACACGCTGACATACTGAGTGAGCGACTGAGCCATGAGCTATACGGTCTTGGTGAGAACGCTGCCATTGTCAACACTTCGGACGTGGACTCTGTTCGGTTACCTTGTTGGACAATGAAATGATCATCTGCGCCTGGACCTTCACTTTGCATGCTCGAAGACGCTCATACACTGTCAGCATCTGAGCTGGACTGCACCAGTACAAAGTCGCATACTGGGGTTACCGGTGCAGTCCAGCTCAGATGCTGACAGTGTATGAGCGTCTTCGAGCATGCAAAGATACGCCGAGCTGGAAACACTTCATCAGGTCATTGGGGATCACTTTCATCGTACACGAGTACCTGAAAACACAATCATAAGGTAAGTACAGGCAGGGCATCTCGTTTGATGATACAAAGGTGGAGATGGCGGAACGGTGACAGTCCATATATGATCCGCCTATTTAAGAGTCTAAAGTTTGTTGCAAGTGCTCTCCCAGAAAGCGAGGCAGGACGCTCGCCTGACAGAAGATGCACTGGGTTCTCGCATATCTGGCCAGCGCCAGCCTTGGGCGGCACTCGGGGGCCGTTCCCAGTCTTGCGCAATCAAGTACTCAGCTTTTGTCACTATCATCCATTGTACTCGCCGTACGGCGCTAGCAGGCAGTGCTGTGCAGTGGGTGGCAAGTTTCGTGAGGTACTCGGCTATGACGAAATGACGTCAGGGGGCGTTTTTGGCTGCGAACGTTGTTACAACATGTGTATGCTTTGGGGGGCATACAAACATCAGTCAATTCGTTCTGATCAATTCTTCTTCTTCTTATTCTTCATCAGCGTCAACTACATCAAACCTCTTCACAACACCCACCACCCAATACAGATTTCACAATGGCTTTCAGTGAGTTGCAATTGCTTGATTGCATCGTCTACGGATAAGGACGCGTTCGAGGGGAGTGGGAGGGTACAGTGCAGAGTGACACCGCGTCCAAGTTAGCTCGCCGCTCTGACGCTTGACCTGTTGGCCTTCTGGTCGTCTTGCCTCCCTCCCCTCTCCCGTGCTCCTTGCCCTCCTGACTGCTCACCATATGCATGCTATGCATCGCTGACGTTGTCCGCCTCGTAGCCGCTTCCGACATCATCAAGATCATCTTCGCCATCATCCTTCCTGTGAGTGTGGCACTTTTTTCAATTTCGAAAGATCATCATCTCATCTCGCCTCCCTCTCCGACTCTCACCAATGTAACTCAACTAACATTACTCCTTCTCCTTATAGCCTCTCGGTGTCTTCCTTGAGCGTGGATGCGGCGCGGACTTCTTCATCAACGTGAGTTAAAAAATCAAACTTAATTCTTCCCAATGCGGCGAAATCCCCTTCCTCCTTCCACTCGTCCCCCCTTGACTTACTTTTCATGTTTACCTTACTGATATCGATTGCACGGATGCTACAGATACTTTTGACCGTGCTTGGCTATATCCCAGGGATTATCCATGCCTTATACATCATCCTGAAATTCTAGAGCCCTCGGGGGGCTTCGGAGCGACGGCGGAGCGACGGAGAGTGAGTTTGGACGAGAAATCGAAGTTTTAGCCACAAAAATCGAAGTTCAACTGATTAATTCTCTTTAGTGATGAAGCATGCGAGTCAGGAACGAGTCGAGATATACCCGGGACGTGATATAATGTAGATGATCGCTGGAGAAAGCGTAGAGATCGAGCGAAGAATGAGATATGCGATTTGTTCATAACATCGAATTCGCACAGAAGCGCCGGAAGGGCCACTGCCACATTCCACGGCACATCGACTTCGTCCTCCTTTTCCCTTGTATCCTCAGCACTGTTGACGAAGCAGAGCGTGCTGGACGCGTGAATCGTACTGACACCGTTGTGCACGAGCTAATTGCATGCGTGCTTGAAGGAGAAACGCAAATTATACACTGCTCGACAATCGGAGTCGCTCAAACGCCACATCGCTACTCTACTTCAAAAGCTGATGCGAAAGGAGTCACAGGTCTATCGCCACACTCTCACATAGCACTGCGGTCACTCAACTAGTACATACCACCTCTCGTACACTTCCACCGTATTGCAATGAGGCTAGGGTGCATACTCGGTATATGCGCTGCAAAGTATTGCTCGGATACGCCCTCACGCATTGTCTGATACTGCAGTAACAGAAGATGATGTGGGACTCACTACATATCGGGACTCGATGCACGCCGCTTTACATCGCTCTTTCGTACCATATCTCACTACGGTGCTTCCTTTACGAAAAGGCAGACATGTGTACGGTGCACTCCTACTAATATGAGCATACTACCTAACATATATATCTATCCGGGCTGCTTATGAACATTTCTCATACCGCATTACAAGTATGCCACATATGTGTGCTGCACATTCTCTACGCTACAGCGGCTCAATTATGCCTCTCACATTTTCTCAAGTACAGCGGCGATGGACTCTTGCTATGCTGTGACACCGCATGGAGCCTGTCGAATGCGTGTACTATGTACATGACGGAAGACTCATGATATGTTGTGCGTTGCATAAAGATTGTCATATGCACTCTGCGCATCACATCCTCTTCTCTCTCACAGCCGGCCGAAGGACGTGGCGCGGAGGATCGTCATACTAGCATCGCGTCCACTGCGACTGCATAGACTCACTGAGACGAACTTCCGTCATTCAGCATCGCAGTGTGCATGCTGCACAACACACTGCACCGCATACTCGTGCCGCCTAACAACACGCTTTCGTCCTGTTCACCTTCGCCTTAAGACATACCGCGGAGACTTGTTATACACGTGCATCGTACCGCGTCCACTGCGACTATATGACCATACTACTTCACACACCGCTCAATCGTACCCTCTACCACTACGCTTCTTGCCCTCTTTCACTTTAAAGTGTTTCTTGCCGCTGCCTCCTGCGCCTCTGCCCTCCTGGCGGTCCAATATCGGCATACCATCGGGGCCGAGCCTCCTTTGGTGGGGGTACGCAGTCTGCCTCGCAAAGCCCTGGGCGTTATCGACGATTTCGCCCGGCTGGTTTCTGCCCTTCAAGACTAATCTGGGTCCCGGTCCGCCGTCATTGAAGAACACGCCGTCGAGCGCCGCGGCCTTTTCGAGTCCCGAGCGCAGGGGCGCAGCGGCCGAGTTGGCCTTGATTTGCCTATTGGTCAACTGCCGTTCGCCCTTCGACGCCTTGTCCTGCTTATCCTGTTGCGGCACCGCCTCGCCCTCGGATAACGGCGGCGCTATGTCGGGGTCGGCATCTGCGTCTCCCGATGAAGCCGCAGGCGCAGGAGTGGGAGCGTGGGCAGCAGCAACGAACGTGTCGGCGTTCTTGGAGACGTGGGTCACGGGCGCGCGCTTGCGCCCGTTCTCAAATGCTTCTTCCAACTTCGCCAGAGTCGCCTCCCGGCTGGTGGCCATGAAATCATCGGGATCTATACCGGGTGGCGGGTGCGCGTACAGCAGCTTGGCATTGACGTAGTCTTTCAAGATGTATCGAGCTGCTCGGGAGGTGTCGGGCATACCGAATGACGCACGAGTCATTCCTCGGGCGACTGGAAGTGCACGGGTGTACAGATTCAGCGCTGCGCGATCGCACATTTGCACGCTTCGGGCACTCACCCGCATAAGTAGAGAGGAACTCCTCCCAGCCGACTTTGCCCGAACCGCCTTCCTCGACGGCCCGCACATCGATCCTCAATCCGTATGTCCCTTCAAGGATCTCTCGAGGTATTCTCCGACAGAGCAGATCCACTGGCGCAGAGTACTCCCGCATCTGATCGATAGGCAGGACACCGTCCACAACCATGTCCGCTTGGGTGTTTGCGAACTGAGGGAAGACTAGACCAGGACAGTCGCAGAGGGTGATCTCGTCTGATAAGACTAGTGTTTGGAAATGTTTCGTTTTTCCGGGCGTCGAAGACACCGAGACCTTCTTGGCGCCTAAGAGCGCGTTGATGGTGGACGACTTGCCGACGTTGGGGTAGCCGACGAGACCGACCATCAGTTTGGTCGGGTTGGGCACTTGAGGCGTGGCGAAGTCTACATCGGATAGCATTGTCAGCTGAGTTCGTTATCATGTTATCGGGGGGGGGCAGCTCACCCTGAAGATCTGGCGCAGAGCTGATGAACAAGTCCTCAAGCTCCGTCACACTCAGCACTCTTGTTCTGATGTCCTCCACTTCTGTGCTTTTTGACGATTCCGCGGCAACTTCCCGCGCGACATCTTTCAGAGGTACAGCTTCCCCTTGCGCCAGCTTCTTCTCCGCTTCTCCCGTTGGCTTATCCTCGTCATCATCGTCTCCGCCCTCGGTGGACCACCCGTCTTCATCTATTTGAGTGTTCTTGACGCCGTCCACCAGATCCTTCTCATCTTCCGATTCTGACTCGTCTTCGTCTTCTGCCTCTTCCTCGTCTTCTGCCTCCTCCTCTTCTGCCTCCTCCTCTTCCGAGTCTGCGTCTTCTCTCTCCTCTCCCTCAGGGACATACTCTCCCGCTTGTCGTTGTCTCTGCTTCTCCGCCTGCTCCTGCAGCGCCGCGGCGTCCATAGCTGAGAAGAAAGCGTATGTTACACCCGCGTTCTCAAAGTATTCTGCCCACGCGAGTCTGTAGCGGATATTAGCACGGCTCACAAGCCCTTCTTCTACTTTTGGCTGCTCACCTTTGATCATATGTCAAAAGATCCGCTTTGTTGATCAAAAGCAAATTGCGTCTCTTCCCTTTACCCGGAACAGTGATCTCCGCGTCCTGCGCATCACTTCCAATCTCCAAAGCATAAGTCTCCAAGTCCGCGCACATGAATCCAAGAGGATTTCGCGCGTCCACAATCTGTACGATGAGATGCGATCGCTCGAGGACTCGCCAGAGCTGTCGCCAGAGCTGGACGTTGCGCTCGAACGGGGTCATGAGGAGGCTTGATCGGTCCGCGAGTCTGTTCACCGTTCACGTCAGTCTTGATTCTGCCTTCACATTAGTTTAAGACTTACTGCGCAAGGTCTCTCCGCCATTCGAGGAACGACTCCCTCTCCTGCTTCTCGAGCTCTAAGCGAGTCATCTTTCGTGTCCAGTGGGGTCTAGCGGCATCCACCTATCAGTAATGGCTCTCAACGATGTACTGCAATAGACTCACCGCCTAGGTACCCGCAACTCGTCCTTGTTATCCTGCTTCTTCTGAGCTACCACCTTCTCCTCCTCTGCAGTGAGCAAGAAGGGGTTTGTCGAGGGCGCTGGCATGTTCGGGGCAGAGATGACTCGGAGCTTGGAGCGCTCTAAAATAGTCTTCGTCAGAATGATGTACTTTGTGATGACGGAAATACCATCTGTCTTCTTCGCAGTACAGTGAGGGATATGATGTAGTGCCATGCTCACCCGTCGTAAAGTCCGCATCGGCCAGAGCGGCATTGGCCAGAAACTCATCCAGATCCCGCTCGTGTGTGACCGACTGGAGAGGGTTGTTGTCATCCAGAGTATACTGTTGGGATCCCATATCAGCGTTGTTCCTGGTACACTTTCGACGAGTCTCCATGATGATCTCTGTATCACATGGGACTATCACGCTGTCAAAGTAGAGGGATCGCTTACCAGCTGGCTCTCCCTTGGCGCAACCGCTTCTTTGGCCCGACGGTTGATCAGAGCCTTACCAAGGCCTGACGACTGAGCTTTGGTCCTTGGCGGCTATCACACATACTCGCTGTCAGCTCCTCATGTCCAAGCATGCACAGTACTATCCAGTCGAGAACCCACCATGTTGTTTGCCGTGTTTACGCTTAAGAAGTTGTATAGACAAGCAGGATAGATGATGAAGCAAGGTTTTGACAAGTTTTGAGATTTTTGCGGAAATAGGAATGCGGGGGAACGTTGCCACCGGTGCGGGGTATAGAGATACGGAATCAAATATCATTATGGTCATTCATCACTATCGCTCGTGCACTATTGGGAAGCCTGACGCGTGCACTAGGGGGACTGCTATCAGACAGCTCCTCTGTCGACTTGGTGCGGTCGCTAACCTCTGTGCCCTTGCTCGAAGTACCTGCCATGAACCAGTGGCATCGGCCTTGTGAAGTTGATGTTCCCGTTCGCCGTACTTATTGGTGGTCCTCTCTCCATGACTCCCGTTGGACGCGTGTCCAATCTCGCGACAACGGCCTGCGAAAGCAAAGGAAGCACTCGTCAGAAATAGGCAACAAGACCTTTCCGCTCCATCTCCGCGCCCACCTTAATTTCGCTGACATCCTTCTCTATCCCTTCGATACGGTTTAGAACAGGATGGCCCAGTACTTCCGGCGACGGTTCATGCTTAGCGCGGAAGTTGCGAGGAGCATCGTTGGGTTGAGGCTGAGCTTGGGACCGAGCTAGCTTTGAGTGAGGAGGTATGTACTGAGGCGCGAGATCTGTCGTGTTGCGCGTTATCATTGATTTACACAGACGGCGCCCGTTAAGCTTGCGCACCTATCTCGTCCAGATCGTTGGCTGGCGAGTAGTCTTTGCTCCGCACCTAATCCACCATCAGCTGCTGCTGACAAGTTCCGCGACAGCCAAGTGGTTCCTCCTTGCTCGCTTACCTTGAAGATGAATTCGAGACCTGGTTTGCGCTTATCTTGCACGTCCTTCTCGAAACTCTATCCTTTGTCAGTAACAGAGACTGATATGGGAAGTTACCATTTTGTGCTTTCTCTCCCGCACGATCTCCCCCCTATATATCCTGACGACGATATCCCCTTCCGAATTGGCGTTGTAGGCATAACGACGGATCTCCTCCTATCCCGTCGATCAAATCTCAGCCGCACATATCGCTACTCGTAAATCGAGAAACGAGCTCACTTCGGTGCCAAAAGTAAGCTTGACCTCGTTCCTGTCCCGATAACCCCTGTCGATACTGTGCGGCCGATAGTATCTCCGCCGCAAGTACGCCGTGGTCAGTGCTTCACCGTTGACTTTGAGCTCGGCGGCAAAGTCCCCCGCCCACAGCTTGGCCTTGGCTAGACGGACGCAGAGGACGTATTCCTGCATATTGCAATTGTTTAGACGGGATGAACGGGTGGATGATAGAAATACGATAACTCACCTTCTCAGGGTCGGGCTGGACATAACACTCTATTCTCGCGGACGTTGTGGGCGTCGCCCGCATTCGAGTCAAGGGATGCTCTTCTATATCGCGCAGGATCAGTAAGCACTTGTCTTGCACCTCAAGTCGACCTGTCCTCGGATTGACAGGTATGATCGAAGGAGAACTCGCCGATCTCTTTCCCTCCCACTTCGAGCCACACCTGCCCGTCAAATGTGATGAGCTCTGATCAACATCGCACCCGAGAGGTTTGCTTTGGAGGAGCTCACCTCCACGTCGTTGAATGAGTCATTCGCCTTCATCTCGTCGATATCCGTTTGCACTGCAGTTCGAGCAAGGGAGACAATGATGACAAGTATAATCTGACAGCATCAGAATAAGGGATTGGCAAAGAAGTGTGTGAACGAGGGATCCATCAAATCTACTTGGTGCCGCGTCACCATCATAGCACAATGATGGGAATCAAGCGGAGCAAGAGGTCCGTGCGTGATCACCATTACCCTGGTTGCAGGGAAGGGGTCCGTGCGTCCGTCTTTCCGCGCACTGCATCACTTGTCTCTTGCTCAAGATTGAAATGCATTCTTGTCACAGAGGTGGCGAGACATACATACGATGTCAATCGGACAGAGTCAGGTCGATCGCTGTTCCGGCCGACCTCCCCTCCCGCGATCCTCCAACAACGTGTCTGCGGGCAGATGGTGACCGCGATATTTTAAGCTTTTTGGTCGAATCTTGCGAATCAACTCCATGAGCTTGACGCAGGGGAAGCCTGCTTGTTCCTTTGGGGCTGGTATGTTTACTTCGACGCGGAATCGTCGGTATCTTGGAGGATCTTTGCGTTACAGGGACGCGAGTGGTTGGAACTTTGGTTCCAGTTGATGAGGGAAGAGAAGCGTTGGGATGTACCGCTGTCAGCGGCTGTCGAGCGGATGTTGACTCTGCACCCCTGTTGTTGTTTGGGATGACTGCTTGAGGTGTGAATAGAGCTGGGTATGCATCAATTTTATGGGATGTCGAGCTCCACGTCTTGTCAGTGGGAGCCAATGACTTCAAGCCAATGTCAGCGTCCAGAGCGCTATCCACTGTGATTGCCGTGATCTCCGGCGATGCAGGCACGAGGATCAGGGAGGCCTCCGCTAATGAGCGCAAGATCTCTTCCTCTAGGTCGCGTTCAGCTGGTATATTGGGTGTAGGTGGCTGTATGATCTCGTGGGCTACGAGCGCTTCGCGTGCACCGTACTGAGCAGTCAAGTTGTCAGGTCAGGTTCGGTCGACAGCTGGTGAGACGTATGCCCATTCCATGACGCGAGGAGCTCAGCTCACGTGGAAGATGAATTGGATCCAGGGGTCGACTTCATCTGCTTCTATCGTTTCGAACTCCGGTGTCTCAGCCCGTGGGGTCGGATATGGTGGTCTGATCATGGACGTCAGAAAAGCGCAGGTTTCGTCCTGTCCTGTGAAAATGAACAAGAGACGGGCTTACATGAACCCATTGTACCCCATCCCAGCCTGAGGTTGACAGATCACTTCGTCAGCGCTACTGTTCATCTCGCCATCGGACGAGAATCCACTACCAGCCCACCTCCGAGGCCAAGGGCACGAATGGCCGGGACACCACCTCTCCTCGGAAGAGCCTGACGGTGATGGTGCCTAGGGTATCGTCAAGGTCGTCGAGGAGTGGTACTGCTGAGCCCGTAACAGCTGTTTCTTCCGGATCGACCTGTGTGCAAGCAATGTGCATCGTGAGCTATGTGAGTCGTCGACAAGTGGACAACGTATCTGAAAGCTCACCAGGACATCATATATCGCCTCTTCCTTCTCCAATGGCTGGATCTGCATACCTGCCTGTGCTCGACGATCACTGGTGATAGCAGCAAAGACGTCATGCCGAGCCTCGTCTGTCACCTGTGAGCGTCCAAGCACATTGCCCTCTGTGTCAGGAGGACCGAGGAATGCAGTGCACAGTAGCAATCCGTCGATATCCGGATTGGAGAGGATGTCACCCTGCCAAGCGATTGGAAGGGTATTGCGCACGTGTACGCTGTATCTCTGAGGACCATATCAGCTATTAGCGGGCAGCGGGCATGGGGGGCCGCATAGCTTACGTGGCGAACTCCAGGCTCATAGTCCAGTTCGAGGTAGCATGAGATCGTGGGTGCCGTCCGCCTTCGCGCTCGGACGAAGGTGACGGCGTATTCCTCTGAGACGTGGGGTCAGTGATCAATTTACTGCTTGATGGCTCTGTCGCGGACGAGTGAGTGCGCCTTGAGCCACTCACTCAGTCTTGTCCCGTCACTTTCGACCCATACCTATCGGTATCACGACCAGTCAATAGCATTCTGCGCTTACCAGTCAGCAAGTTAGCCTACTTCAAGGTTGTTATATTCGCTCGGGGCCAACATGGTCAAGGTAAATCCCGCCGGTCAGTGACTTCCACCCAATTTGAGGAGATGTCAAACGCCAAGCTTTAGCAGCGCCGATCAAGGCCCAAGGAAGGAGGTTGAGGACCCTAGGACTACGGGTGAGTCGTTGTTGACAATATAGAGGTCACAAGAGAACGTCCAAGAGCACATCAGGACGCAAGTCCGAGAAGAGTTAGCAATGAGAATGGTTCAAAGTAGGAAGTAAGTCCAATTAGTCCGCGGTCCTACGCGTCGCGAGGGTCCGTGCGTTTACACTTGGATATTGCGATGATTGGGCGACACGATCGTATGTCCAAGGAGCCTGATAGCGAGAATAGGCGTTCTTCAAATGCACCCATGGAATACAAGGTATTGAAAGTCTCGGTGGTGTTTGATGGAAAGAAAGTAGAAGTGTACATGCTCTCAACTAGTTTTAGGTAGACCATTCATACATGTGTCACCTAAGACTGACAGGCGCGTTTCTAGGGTAAGGGTGACGGATGGCTCTACAAGTGAAAACTGTATTATCCTGCTGTACCGTACGGATTCACAGATTCAAGACATACAACTGTAAACGAGATTAACGTAATTGACTAGCGCGTATTGCGACGACAACGACCGCAGACCATACATACAGTAGTGGAAATATCGTGACCGTGATTTATCTTACCTCCTCCCGCAATCATCTAATCATCTTCACACACGCTTTCCAGATTGTTCATTATCTGCTACTCTACCATCTCCTCAACCATAGGTCTGTCTGGTCCCATCACGCTCATTCGTCATTCTACCATTTGATATCTGGTGCACCTCGAGGCCATCCATTCTCTATCACGCGTTTCGCATTTCCTGTTAGACCATCAATCTCGCTTGTTGCCATCAAAGCGGTCCGAGCGTCTTTCTCGTTCGACGTATCGAGTTCCGAATTCGTATAATCACTGGAATAGACGTCGACGCCGAGGCGACCGCCTTCCTCCTCTCATTCGCATCCGACCACCCTTTCGCTCCGCCCTCGACAACATCCACCGCGCACCATGGCAGCCGGTACGGCAAGGTGAGTTTTGTGATTTCAGTCGTCGATCAGTCTGGACCTGTGTGTTTGTGTGAGCCAAAGGAGGTTCGCGGCGTCTTCCCCCAGATCCTCGTGTCGACAATCACGTTCGGGCATATATAGTGTTACACGCCGAAATGGCTATTTGTCGCTGAGCACCGACACCTGTGTGCCAATCAATGATTTGCATTGCTAACAATTGTGTCTTCCCCTTGCTCGTACCACTATCATTCTGCGCTCGACCATTATACGAAACGCGCACTCTCATCGATGCCCTATACGGCACTCGCGCCGAATACCGCTATGCTACCCTTCCATCCACTCCGTATCAGGCGCGCCGCGTTCTTCGTTACTGTCATAGCGACCGTTTTCACTGTGTCTACCTTCTTCTACCTCAACACAGGAGTCGTGAAAAGCGAGTACGAGGAGTTCGAAGGGGAGAAACAAGTCGCCGCTTCTGGCCCTCTGCACAAATACCTTGGCAGCATACATGCTCCAAATCTCCCGGCATGGCTCAACTTTGGTACAGACCGGAGTCAGGAAGTCCAGGCTATCCTCACTCTCAAAGACACTCTGAAGCAGCGTTACCCATCAGACAGAACGTGAGCGGTAATTCCATCAAACCTCTGTGCCAAGATACTGATAAGCGAGCCGTTCTGCAGAGAACACGTCAAATCACAGGAGCTCAACGAAGATGCGCTCACAAGACTGGCTGAGTGTATCTCGACAAACTCGTGCGGCGCGGGCGAGGAGACCGTCGTCGTTCTGGGCTCTTTCCACTTTGCTAACTCGCAAGTGGGTGCGGTCAGTGGAGAGGATATCTGGTGAGTCATAAAGACGATTGGCAGCAGTAGCACGTCGACTGACGCGCCATGCAGGGCCAAATCATCAATCGAAGCTTTCACTTCGCTCAACTATACCCTCCTCTACACCTTCTCCTCCGGTGACGCCCTCACAGTATACGAGGCTATACCAGATCTGGTCTCGACTGTCATTTGGGAGGGAGGTGCTTTGAAAGACTGTCTTGCACGCAACGAGACGAATTGGAACTCCACCACCAACGTCCATTCCGTCGCAACATGGCAAAATGAGACTGGTGTATACGGATGCATCAGGAAACCCGGGTTCGAACAAGGCATTCCGCTACACAAAAGCTTCACTTTCCACTTCTGGGGCAATTCCGATCACCCTCTCGGCGCAGAATTCACCTTGTCGCCAGAGGATTACGCGATGTGGAGCAACGGGCGCGGGAACAACTATCTTGGCGAGTCATGTCCACTGATAAATCGAGGATACTTAGCTGACCTTACGTGACAGGCTATTCTATCGAGTCTCGCTGCCGCGCTGTTCCCATCCCAGATGAAAAACGACACCACGGCATGATCCTCGGAAAGCAGAAGCGGTACTTTGAACCCGACGGCAAGGACTTCCTCTGGAAAGGACTTTTTGCTCCTATCGTTCCCAAAATGCCGTCATGGACCAACAAAACTTCAGGCGAAGAAGTACCATTCGAGCTGATTGCGACTGGCGGACAGAACCATAACGGCGTTCCAGAAGTACTCTTCGACGAGACTATTCATAACTACGGTCCACAAGCGCAGGATGCCTGGAATCAGTTTGTGGCTGGAAGCAAGTTCTTGCTTGGTCTCGGTCAGCCATGGCTGTCTCCTTCACGTGAGTTTGAGCTTGGCAAGTCGTTCCGCCGTACACTGACATCGCCGCAGCATATGACGCCCTCTGTTTCGGTACACCTTTCATAAACCCCATTCACTGGTGGGACAGGGAGAACCCAGACGACTGGACCAAATGGCTTACTCAGCACAACGCGCTCAACCCCATCGGTCCCCCTTATGTCTATCATGTGCAGAGAGACAACGAGGAGCAGCTCGAAGCGGCGTTCAGGGCGGCGCTGGCTAACCCCATCGACCGGTATATCCGTCAGTGAACCACATGAAATCACCGAGCTGTGCTGACCAGATACACTCATAGCCCCACCTATGCGCAAGACCTCGGTCAGGGAACGTCATCGCGCACTCGTCGAGACGGACTGGCTGCCATGGGCGGAAGCGGCCGTGCAGGAGTTATGGGTGGATGAGGGCAAGGAGGTGAGTTCGGGTGTTGTGTTCTCGTGATGACTGACACGCGCTGACAATTTGTTTGATTGGGCAGTACCCATACTTGATTTGAGGCGTCGCCTGAGTATCTTAACATTAACGCATCAATAGAGGAGCATTGGAAAGCTGGGACTTTTGTTGTATATAAACTTTTGCTTGCTTTGGCGCGCGCCGAGGTTACGGGGTCACGGGTTGGAGTTCCTCAAACTTTTCTTTGTTAAAAAAGATCATCACCACGGCGTGTTCCCGCTGTATCTAGCATCATACATTCCTTACATCTGGTATAAGGTAGCGTGGCATGATGAACTTATACGCAATGGTCGTGTGACATAAGAGGGAGCGCTCGAGGTCAATGTTTAACCAGATTATCCGACAACATGGCATCTGACGGCTAATGGCCTATAGGATAAACTGATAAATGCCGTTTAGCAGCAAGTGCCCAAACAATCGACCGTTGTTGTGCTGGGCTGCCAGCGAGTGTGCGCCGCGGCGTCGCAGCGTCGCGGCAGAGTACATGTCCTTGGGTGCATACGATATAGAGCTGGTCGATGTGGATCAGGAGTGCCGATGTATCTTTCCCAGTCTCTTGATAAGTTGACAAGACAAGAACGCGCAAAGTGCAAGAACAGAAGAGCGAAAGAGCAAGTAAGAAAGTCCGAACTAGAAATGATCATTAGAATATCGAATCGCGTCTCCCTCCAAACAGCGGCATTCGGCGGGAAGTCAGCCAAGGCAAGCCAGCGTGCGGGATCACTCAGCACGCATCTGTCCGCTCGACCGGCAGTGGACGCGGGCGATCAGGTTGCACTTTCCCCTTCGGCGGCGGGATCGAGGGGAGGGCGGAAAGAGCGTCAAGAGGGCGATGTGAGTTGCGTCGAGTCGGTCGCATGTAGCCAGAGCCATCCTTGCATCCCTAGCCCTATTACGGGGTATAGGCGACTGGGGAGTTCTGGTAATCGAAGTACTTTGGCTAACTCGCTGACTCCTGACTCGACACAGATCAGCGCAGTATTCGCCTCGCTCTCGAATGAAAAACCTACTCCGCTACCTGGACGATTCGGAGCCTTGAAAAGAGGTATAATAGGGGACGAAGCCAATCAAGCTGCTTTGATCCAAGGTTGGGAACGATTATTGGTCCGATTAAGTAGGGCTACAGAGGAGATAGAGGGCAAGCAGCAGGATGTAAGTGGCTCGTGCTTCTTTGAAAGATGGTGTTAGAGCCTTGTGGTGGGTTACGAGCGCGCTCGAGTGTAGCTTGTGCTTCTCGACCGCTAAAACTTCGTCTGCCGCACTTTGCCTCTCTGCATCTCAAAGCAGATCTCCACCTCTGCCTCTTCCTGCCTCTTCGTGCGACTGACGCTGACAATGGATCCTCGACAGTGCATCCCGCAAACGACATATGATGAACTAATTAACGGACCCTCGCCCACTACCTTGCAATCAATCAAGAGAGCGGGCAGTCTCGTCGTGCGGAGCGTAGTCGACCAATCGACAGCTGAAGGCTGGCTCGAGTCTGTCCAGGCCTACATTGCGCGAAATCCCAGTGTTAGGGGGTTCCCCAAGGATGATAAGCAGGTCTTTGAGCTTTAGTGCGTTTATCACTGGGAGATGACCTGATCGTGGTCTGTCTGCCTTGCTAGAAGATAGTTTTACGCAAGCTCGATCGTATCCATGCTGATCTCGTTCCTCGCTGTGCTCGCCTCGTAGCTGGTCAAAAGCGCAACTCGCGGCGCGCTCGCACCCGCGCTCAATGGCAGTCCAGCGCGCCCTCCTCTCCCTCTTCTCTTCTACCTCCGCCTCATCCTCGAAAGGCGCTGGTAGCGGCAGCATCGAACGTCTGGGGGTATCCCCAATACCCATGACTTACGCCGATCGACTCCGCATCCGACATCCGGGCGACGCGCAATTCGCCCTTGGCCCACACGCGGACGGGGGCAGTGTGGAGCGCTGGGAAGATCCGGTCTACCGTTCGGTGTACGAGCGGATTTTGGTCGGTGGTCTGTGGGAGGAGTTCGACGCTTTTGATGGTTTGCACAAAAGGGTTGTTGCCAGGCAGAACTTGTATGATGGGGCGGGGTCTGTAAGTCTCCTTCTCCTTCTTCGCTTCCTTTCTTGTCCCCTGTACCTCTCGCTCCCTTGTCATACCTTGCATCATACCATTCTCGCTTCCCGCCAAGCCGTTCTACTGGTGCCGTGATCGAACTTCATGAGATTTACCGACTGACCATCCTATTCATCTGCGCGCAGTGCGGCGTCTTCCGTGCGTTCCAGGGCTGGACGTCGTTATCCGATACTGGACCGGGAGAGGGGACGCTTCAGGTGTACCCGCTCGTCAAGGAGCTTACGGCGTATATGATGCTTCGGCCCTTATTCCGGTATGTCGCGGCTGTCTTCCACTATCCAAGACCGATATCTATCTCTGGTCTCGCCAGGTCATGGATGTTGGGAGCGAAGCGATTATCTAAGCGGACTCAGCTCACCTCTTACTTGTTCTATATCTTGCATCTTGGATATACGACAGAGAAAAACACCATCGCTCGACACTCACCCGCCAAGCCTACCTCGCCGCAGAAAACTGGGAACTCGATCCCGAATCCACTGATTTCCCAGGGTCGCCCTTAGCTCGATGTCAGGAGTTCAATGACTTTACGCACCCGCATCTGGAGTTGGATCGAACGATGATTAGTATGCCGCGAGTCCGGCCCGGTGATCAGGCCTGGTGGCATTGCGGTGAGCACTGTCCCGTATCTCCCTATCTCCTTGTCTCCCAATTTCATTTCGCTACCTTGTTATACAGCGGGCGGCGATGTCCGCACAGCGGTCGGAAGCAGCAAAGGCATGTGAGCCGGTTCAGCAGCTGATCCTGTATTCGCGCCACAGACGTGATCCACGCGGTGGAAGCGGTACACAAAGGATCAAACCCTTCGGCGGTCCTGTACATCCCCGCAGTGCCTCTGACGGTGCAGAACGCAGAATACCTGCGAGATCAGCGAGAAGTCTTCTTGGCTGGAAGACCGGGCCCTGACTTCCCGGGCGGCGTGGGCGAAAGCCTTTTCGACGGCAGAGGAGTCATCGATGATATTGTTGGTGCCGAAGGCCGTAGAGCGTAAGTATGCGTGTTGAGATATGAGTCATGAGTCACGAGTATTGCGGGAGCAGTTTCTGATTTGTTTGAGTTGCGCGGTGTAGGATGGGCTTGGAGCCGTTCGAGATTAGCCAAGAGCTCTCCGCGTCAGAGCAAGAGGTCCGGCGTAAGGCGTGAGTAGAGTGTACGAGGTCGTACGGTCGTTACTATCGTGGCTGACACGGCACACAACACATAGGAACCAGATCCTGGGCTTTTGAGCGCATTCGAGGTAAAGACAGAGTGACAAGCCGAGTAGAGGATGGGAGCTGTCGGCAAATCATTTCCATACTATACATCTATGCCGCACTATGGCGCACTATGGCGCAGGGAGGGCGAGACCCGTAGGAGCCGCCGCATCGCCCAATCTAGCCTTATGTATTTTGATATCTTCCAGCGGTCTGTCGTTGGCGTCCGTCCTCACCGCTTCTAATCTCTGGACAGTCTTCATTCCTGATGACACGCGGCCGAATATGGTGTGTTTGCCGTCGAGGAATGGTGTGGGGGCCTGTAGCATTTGCGCAGGTGGTATCAGCTCGTGCCTTCTAGCAGGCTCATTCGAACTATAGCTGTCTTCAAGATGGTATCAGGGTGATGACAAGGGACACAGGGTACTCACGCAGGTGATGAAGAATTGTGAGCCTGTTACACGGCAGATCAGCAACCACAGCACAGCAGAAGAAAACATCAATGCAAGAGAGCTAGGCAACGCACCATTAGTGTTAGGACCTGAATTCGCCATGGCCAATATCCCAGCGCCGACAAATCGCAAATCGGGATGTATCTCATCTGCGAACTTGTCGCCGTAGACTGATGTCCCACCTCGGCCCGTTCCGGTCGGATCCCCACCTTGGATCATGAATCCCTGCGAGCGCACAAGCACGTTAGTTTCCACTCATATGCCATGTCCAATTCAGCATCCTGTTGGAGGAGTAGACAAAGATGCGAGATGAGCAACGCTACGCACCGGTATGATGCGGTGGAATATGACGCCGTTGTAGTACCCCCTCTCGGCGAGTTTCGAGAAATTGTTGCATGTCTGAGTCGCAATGAATAACATCACATCAGTCAGCACCGTCATTGCGTTTTCCTTTCCGAGCTGGACTATTTGACACACCTTTGGTGCGTGTGCTGTGTACAGCTCAACGGTCAAGGATCCGACCGAAGTGTCGAATGTGACATAGGTCGGGGCGGACATGGTAAGTGATGCGCTACTTTGTGCTGTGGGCGGTGATGCGGGGTATACTGAGTCGTAGTGAGATGGTTGGTCTATAACGCCGTCGCGCTGGTCCGCCTCTTTGACTGTCGCTACTGTCACTAATGGATACTGGCTAAGACGATTACAGTAAGTCGGTAGATCAAAGTCGCTGGTATTCGAAATGAGATGTTTCAGCTGGGTGCAACAAGAATGTTGTCGAGCGCGAATTGATTCCGTCAATGTCTCAATACCATCAAGCGTCTCCACGTCCACTTTCAGACGGTTTATTTACCATTCCTAGAATCTCCTGTTCCAAGTCACTCTTTACTTATACTCTAGCTGATCCGAGATCAGCGCCCGTAGCAAGATGGGACGGAATGGCGTCTTTGGCAATTTCCAGGGTCTCGATGCCTTTGGCAAGGTGCGTAGTGTATCCCGCTCTTCAGCACTCGGTCCACCGCGCTAACAAGAAGACTTGTACGCGCTGTCCAGACTATGGAGGATGTCAAGATCAAGACTCGCACCGGAGCTCTCTGTGAGTCGTCACCCTCCTTCGAGCTCATGAGACGACCCGCCAAGACGACATGCTGACGTGATTGATGATGAACAGTAACATTCATCTCATTCTCGATCATCCTCACGTCGATCATGTTGGAATTCGTGGATTATCGCAGGATACAATTGGAGCCCAGTCTCATGGTAGATCGATCAAGAGGGGAGAAACTGGTTATCGAGATGGACATCACGTTCCCAAGAGTACCATGCTATCGTATGCCTCTCCTTCAACTATTCTTCACTGCGCTGCGACTCCTATAGTCGTCGAGCTAATACAAACGTGGACAAATCGCAGTGCTCTCACTCGACGTGATGGATATATCGGGAGAGCACCAGACGGAGTTCGTACATCACATCTCCAAGACGCGAGTGAGCAAGGACGGCCACATGCTCGAGACTCTGGAAGGTGGACGTGAGTCTGCTCGCCATCTTGTGATTTCGCAGAATTACTGGCTAATCAAAGGAATGCATACAGAGCTCAAGGGCGATGTTGAACGAGCAAACCTGAACAGAGATCCTAGCTACTGTGGATCATGTTACGGAGCTACCGCCCCCGAGAATGGGTTAGTACGGCCTTCCGCAACCTAATCATCGTGCTTGTGACTGAAACTTGATGACCGTTTGCCAACCAGCTGCTGCAACTCGTGCGAAGAGGTGCGACAATCTTACGTCCGTAAAGGCTGGTCATTCGACAACCCAGATGGTATCGAACAGGTGCGTTCGAATCTTTGCAGTGGATACAAGAAAGACAGGATCTGACCAGTGATTTACGTGCGTCGCAGTGCGTTGAGGAGGGTTGGAAGGACAAGATGGTAGAGCAAAATACAGAGGGATGCAGGATCGCCGGACGCGTGAGGGTGAACAAGGTTGGTCTATTTTGGTCTCAGCTGTGCTTCATTGGGACACGTGCTGATACGGTCTTCGGCGTGCAGGTCATCGGCAACCTACACTTCAGTCCGGGCAGGTCGTTCCAAAACAACATGGTGCAAATGGTGGAGCTCGTCAGTCATACTCTTCCCGCGGAGGATCAAAAGTAGTAGCACTCTCCAACTGACATTGTTCATTGGACTAGGTACCATATCTGCGCGATTCGAATCACCACGATTTCGGCCATGTCATCAACAAATTCCGCTTCGGCGCTGATCTGTCTGCGGAGGAGGAAGCTGCTGCGCTGACCAAGGAGACAAAATGGAGGAACAGTCTGTCGATGCGAGATCCTTTGCAGGGCGTAGCAGCACATACCGAAGAGTGTGAGTCAGCCGCTCCTATCCTGCCTCTCATTTGCTGACGAGTCGCTTGATCCTGCTCAGCCAACTACATGTTCCAATGTGAGTCGCGATACCATGCATGAGAGCCCGGAAAGAGCTGACTGGCTTGTGCAGACTTCATCAAAGTGGTGTCGACCAACTTTGTCGAGCTGTCCGGCAATGAGATCCCGTCGCATCAATACTCTGTTACGCAATACGAGCGGGATCTGAGACAGGGCAACCAGCCCACAAAAGATTCGCATGGTCGTGAGTGGCTCTCCATCTCCAAACCAGCAGATGTTCTACTGTTACTGTACTAAGACTGACTGACGATTGGTCGGATTTTGCAGATATGACGAGCCATGGTATCATGGGCACTCCCGGAGTCTTCCTCAAGTGAATTACCTCTACATCTCAGGGACCTGCGCCTAAACGTGGGTTACGGGCTGACGACCTTTGACGTAGTTACGAGATCTCACCGATGAAGGTGATCCACACCGAGACCCGCCAGTCCTTTGCCCACTTCCTCACATCGTAAGTCGGTCCCCAGCTGTCCCTTACTCAACAGCTTCGATGTATCAGCTGCTGACAATCATCTCACTTACGCAGAACATGCGCAATCATCGGTGGTGTACTGACAGTGGCCAGTCTGGTCGATTCGTTCATATTCAGTAGCTCGAAGAGACTGCAAGGGAGGAACGATGACCAGTTCAGTGGACCAAGTGGTAAAATGGTGAGTTGCCTCGCGCACATTGAGGGACTGTGCTGAGTTAAACTGCCATTTAGCTCTGAGCGAGAGCAGCGATATGGACTACATATTTAGGAAGTTGCATTCATGCATTGCTTGTTTTTCTTGCTGGCCAATATCCAATTACTGCCAAGTATGATGATCATCGCTGATCGTGATCGTCGAGCGGGTATGCATGCGTGCGGTATGATCGAATATAATACACCTAAGACGAGACTCGTGCAGGGAGGATATGCTCTATACACCCAGCCCTGCTTTTACAAAGGTTCCACGACGGAGAAAGGAGAAAAGCCTATTCTCCCACACGATACGCCACCATGGCCTATCATTCAATTGTCAGCTATATCATCGCAGGAGGACGTCTCGCTGTCTAGCTCACCTCGAGGGAATGCACGTTGGTGCTGAAACTCCTCAAGCGGACTTGCTCGACTTTGCCCCTGTCGATGAGGTGCGGATCGGCATCGCCCCATGTTGAGGGTATGGCGACATCTGGGTCGTCGTTGGTGTATGCCAGTAGTGTGAATGTGCCTGGACGTGATACGAGCGTTAGCGCAGCGTCGAGTTCCAGCGACTTGTACATCATGAATGGGCAAGCTGATAGGCAGTGGAGATAGTTACGGGGTGAGGTGGATACAGATCAGAAGGAATCGAAGGATGGCAAGACTCACACTCTTCCTCGAGGATAGGCAAAAAAGTGACACTGGATGTAATCTGCTTCATGATCTCCCTAATCTCCCCTTGAACCTCTTTCTCCGTCTTTTCCTTCTTTTTGGAGCCAGCAGTCTTAGGTGGTCCACCGGGTAACGGCGCTGTCGAACTAGAGTCTTCAGCGTGGATGTCGAACTGCCACCTCTCGAGGGTTTCCCCCGATTCGACCGATTTGATCGCTAGCACCAGTCTTGTGATTGATGATGACATGAGCCAGTCTGCATTGGTCGTTTTTCATCAGCATATTGCTCTTTGAACTGCTTTCAGGCGAGTGGAATCATGGAGAAGGAGAAAAGGAGATACTACGCACCCTGTACTTGGGATAAGATGGTCGACAGGTACTCTTTGAGATTATCGTCGTTTGTCACGAGCATTGGTAGACCATATTTCTTCACCATCCTGCACGGAAGAGCGAGCTCGTTCAGTTCTGTCATCTTTGTCCTCGATGGGTTCTCGGGAGCTCACCGGAAGTCATCTGAGGGGTAGACACCTCGCTGGTACAATATACTGCGACCAAAGACTCGATCAGCATTCCCTCGTTTGATGCGAAGAAGGGAGTATACCGACACACCTGTTAACGCTGTACTCGAAGAACTCGGTCACCATCGCCGTCGACCCCTTAAGGGTGATAGCTTGATTGGTGCGCGTGGCTTGTTTCTGCGCCATGGCGAAGATAGTATTCCGCGTGTGAGTGTTGGGGTACTTTTGCTGTACCTTTTCTGTCCGTTGCAGCGCTGTGGTTGAGTGAAGAGGTTACGATACGCGTCTATTCAGCTGTCCAACGTTTTGTTATGATCAACTGAAAGAGCAAATCACTCGCGGCTGCTGCTTATAGTCCCACCAGAATTGATTCCGCTGTCACGTGGTTTTCGCCTGGAGCCCCTCTCGAACCGATTTTTGGAAAAGCAAAGCTGCTGAAAAAATGTTTGCACCGTTCTCAAGCTGGTACAACTCGTTATTGACTGTTGGCTCTTTTTGGACCGACTCCAACTTTGCGTATACCCTCAACAAGACAGACGTAGCTATGGCATCCAACGTCTTGCCACTCTTCTGGCCACTGGCCAACTCAAGCAAGGATACTCGTCTAGTCGCATCGGCCAACCTTGTCTCTTCCCTCGAAAACTTTCAGAGCTCATACTCCACCACGGCCAAAGCTTCGTCATCGACTAGCCCGCTCAACGACAGCGACGACGATGAATCAGGCGAAGAAGTGGACGATGACGATGACGAGTCAGGAATGGAGGTCGATGCAAGTGACGACGAAGGCGAGAGTAGGGATTTAGAAGGCGAAAAGCTGGATCGACAGTTAGCGCGAGACAATGCGGAGGATGTGGTCTACTGCGTCAAGCGATTGGCGCGAGGACTGGCCAGTTCTAGAGATAGCAGTCGATTGGGATTCGCCGTCGCTCTGACAGAGGTGAGTCGAGTCGGGTCGTTTCTCCATACAAGAATTGCCGCTGACAAGCGCTATCGATCTAGCTGTTGTCAAGAATACATACTGTTACAGCGGCGCAAGTGTACTCGCTCGTTGTGCGCAATTCGCACTACAGCAAGCAGATGAAAGGGTCCGACGAGAGGGACATGATGTTCGCCCGCCTCTTCGGTCTCACAGCAATCGCGCAGTCCGGATCGTTGTTCACTTCCTCGTCAAGCAAGAAGGACTTTGCGGCTGTCATTGGCCAGCTCATCCAACTTGGTAGCGGAAAGGCGTGGATCAGGGAGAGCGCTTGGTGGACGATCATCGGTGCTGTCCAAGGCTTGTTGGCAAGTGAGATCGCTTGGAAGGAGGAGGCGTTGCGCGAGCTGTTGCAAAACATCTTCGAGGACAAGACGTGGTCTCAAGAAAAGGTCGCCTTGGTCCTTTTGCTCGAAGGCAAAGTTACCGTGAGCAGCCCATCCCCGATCTCATCTCCTGAATTCTTGTATCTGACCAGCGACATGCAGAACTTTGACTGGAAGGCGTACCTCGCTCCAACATTCCGATACACCCCGTTACTCAATAGCCACAACCTCGTTACTCTCAGTCGGATATTGAAAGAGGTCGCAGCTGAAGACGAAGAGGGCGCTTCGTCATCCACTACCGGATCGTGGAAACCTCAGCTGCACTTTGTGTGGAACATACTGCTTGATCACTACTTCGCTGAAGGAGCATCAACCGGTACCGAGGCTCCTTTCCAAGATCTCTTCCGCGTCGTTGTCGATGGTGAGTCAATCGAGAAAAGCCTGGTGGGCGCAGTAGCTGACTCCGAGTGCAGAATCGTTGTTCTCCAACACGTCATCGGCGCAACGCAAGTACTGGGGTTTCCAAGTATTCGAGCGCGCCTTGCCTCTCCTCCCGCAATCACAGATGCCCCTCATCTTCACTCCCAACTTCATGCGAACCTGGATGAACAACCTTTCCTCAGCCGATCGGTACTTGCACAAAGCAGCTCTGCAGATCGCGAAGCGCGTTCAGCACGTCACCAAAGAGAACCCCAAGGTCGGCTTCACGCTCTTGTCTCAGCTTGTAGGCAAGCATGGCAGACCCGACTTCGACAAAGTGACAAAGACCAAGACTGTCGAGTCGATCATGGGCAGCTTGAATGCTGAGGGCGCGAAGGAATACGTCGAGTACTTGCAGGGACTCATCGTGAACGGCGCACAGGAGAAGTGAGTACAAAGCCAGCCACGACATCAGCACCTTGCTGATCAACCAAATACATCAGCCTTGATACTGCTGTTCTCGACGAGAGGCGTTTGTGGGCTCTGGACCAGCTTCTAGCTTTGTGCAGGAACGGCTCAGTACCCAAAGACGACACATGGGTCTCCTCCACTCTCGATTTCTTGCTCGTCCACGGTTTCTTCATCATCCGTAAAGCGGACAAGAAGAGCGATATCGCTGCTGTGAGCGCACTTGCATTGTAATATCGGTGCAAACGCTGATGGGCAATTGGCATTTTAGCTTCATTCGACACCTAAGCCTGCGTTGTCCGAGACCGTAGCGGCAGCTTGTCGCGCCCGTTTCTTCTCTTGTGCAGCGGAACTGACAACTGCTTCGGTCTCTACAAGAGGTAAGCGTCAATCATGACATTTGTCTTCAGTCTCTAATTTCGCATACTTTGTTCTTTTTGCAGGTGGCGACGACACAGTCAAATCCCAGAGGCAGCAGGGTTCTGACCTCTCCGGCAAGCTGTGGCTCCAACGGGCACTCGAGACGGCCACTGCGCTCGAGGCGGACCGCAAGCATATTGAGGTTGTGACTGATGCCGACGAAGAGATTAAGTCCATCCGCACGGCTGCGGTGGCTACTCTTGCTGCCTTGCAAAAGGTCAGTTGTCCTGTCTATCCGATTTATAGCCTTGCTGACCCAATCGTCCTAGGCAAAGCAGGCCGATGATGAAGTAGCGCGTGGTGTGGAGATTATGTTGGCGTTCTTGGTGCTTCAGACTTATGATGAGGTGGAAGATGCGCTCGACTTGCTTGAAGTGAGCTTTGTCGACTGAGATCCTTAACAGATGGCTAAATGTCGATTTCGTTTGCAGGAAGTGAACAGTTCCGCTCAGAAGATCTTCAACTTGCCTTCGCCGGAAGGAACCTCGGCGGACGAGGATGAGGAGGACATTGCTCCCATCGACGGCTTGCTCGATGTACTCATCGCGCTTCTTGACAAGAACTCGAGCGATTTGCGAAACCTTGCCAACCTGGTCTTCGGCATGGTGTCCTCAGCTTTCACAGCATCCAGCTTGAAGTTGCTGTCTGCTGTGAGTCCTATACTAAAGTCGCGAATGCAGCGAGCTGACCTTTTCCCAGCAACTTGAGCAAACACCTGCTTCTGCCGCGGCTGCTGAGGAGGATGAGGAGGCGGATGATGACGATGAAGAAGATGGAGAGGACGAGGAAGAGGGAGAAGCTTCCGCCGATGAGGAACAGGAAGATGACGAGGAAGACGCAGAATCAAGCGCAGACGAGGACGATGACGAGGATGACCTTCCGCCTGTAGACCCTGCCTTCCGTCAGCGAGTGGCTGATGCGCTTCGCGGATCCGGTATGGGCGTAGATGACAAAGTCGCGGATGGCGAGTCTGACGACGAGTCTGAGGAGCATTGGGATGACGAGCAGATGATGAAGGTGGACGAGCAGCTTGCTGCCGTGTTCCGTCAACAGGCAACCACGACCAAGCGGACTGACCTGAAGCGTGAGTTTGACCTTGTCTCCGTATATCAGTCACCCGAGCTGATTGATTGATCGATTTCAGACCTCCAAATCGAGTCGCTGCACTTCAAGAACCGCGTTTTGGACCTTTTCGATACGTATGCCAAACGACAACTGACCAACCCGCTGGTCATCGAGGTCGTCTGTGCGCTTCTACGACTGGTGCGCGCATCGGGATCATCCGAAGGTGAACTTGCCAACAAGGCCGCCGGTATATTGCGGAATCGATTCAACAAGCCTAAGGACGTGCCTTCTTCCGCTGATATCGAGTCGGCATCGAACGCTTTGAAGGAGATCCACGAGATGGCGCAAAAGGCCTCTTCGGCAGAATTCTCAAACTTGTCCTCCCTTTGCAGCCTGTTCGTCGCGCGCACCATCGACTCGTCGAGCAAGTCGAACTCGGCCTCGGCATCAGCCTCATCGTCCTCATCAGCGGCAGCATCGCCCGTCGTCGAGGTGTACAGAGGCACATTATCCGATTTCATGACGCGAAAGTCATCCCTGGTTCACCCGAACTTCATACTGGATTTCATCCGTCGTTTCCCCACTCGCGCATTCTCGCTGCACGCGGATCTCGCCACCTACCTCGCTCCGGGCGCAGGAGTCAACGCGTATCGCCAGACTCAGGCTTATGCGATGCTGCAATCCCTCACCAACCACTTAG
The DNA here is from genome assembly GCA_026538355.1 of Cryptococcus sp. GC_Crypt_5. NCBI lineage: Eukaryota > Fungi > Basidiomycota > Tremellomycetes > Tremellales > Cryptococcaceae > Cryptococcus > Cryptococcus sp. GC_Crypt_5. The sequence continues at coordinate 142,830 of JALPBZ010000020.1, forward strand.
TGGAGATCTCCAAGACCGAGTCCGTATCCAAGAAGGAGGTGGCGCAGTTCATCACGTCTTCCAGCGAAACAGTCTTTGCGACTCTGGAGACAGCAGCATCCGAGGACGGAGCAGCAGGAGCAGCGACCTGGAACGCACAGAGATTGAAGGATGTCCTCAAATTCGCTTTGGCTCTGGCCAGAGCGTCGAAGAATGTCGGCGTCGCATGGGATCTGGAGCGCGTGGTCCAAGTCACCGATAAAGTCCGCGAGAGCGAGAGGCTGAAAGCTATGAAGGGCGTCCAAGAGCTCTGGAAGCAGTTGGTCGCTGTCGTCAACAAAGAGGGTCAACAGGCATCTGCGAACAACGCCGGCGCTAAGGGAGAGAAGAAGGGCAAGAGAAAGCAGGTCGCGGACGCGGGTGCGGATGAAGACGTGGAGATGGGCGCAGAGGACAAACAGCCTGTGCCTGTGGCAGAAAGTGGCAAGGGGGCAAAAAAGGCGAAGAAGCCCAAGGCGGTCGATGGCGCTGAGAGCAAATCCAAAGACAAGAAACGCAAAGTCGATGGAGAGGCTGAAGGCGTGAAAAAGGTCAAGTCAAAGACAAAGAAGAGCGAGGCGTAGATGCTCAATATTTCATACCCCGATTCTCTTGGTTCATCATTGGTTCACGTAGCATGTGCATTTAGACTGTTGATCAATGCATTCAAAATACTATTCGACATAGCAATGAAAGGGTCTCGGTTATAGTAGGAGACAGACAGTACAATTAGCAATGAGGGTATGTTATGCTGGGTACAATTGGGCGACAAGCTGAAAAACATATATGGACAAAACAAAGCAGTACAGATAACAAATATACCAAGAATGCAGTTCATGACGAAATTTTCAAAATCGACACGCACCATGCGAAAGCGGTTTTGGGCAATGGTACATTGTGATAGCTTGGTTTCCTTGAGACCACAGCCATCTCAAGCCCTTCGGCCAAAGGCCAAAGCCTTGTGCAAAATCTGCACATTCTTGAGCACCTCTTTGACCTTGGTCGCTGAGGTCGAAGTCGGGGAAGAGGCAAGGTCAGACAACATCTTCTTTGACCTCTTTGCCAAAGCGTCGAGCAAACGCTGTTCTGTCTCTTGCTTTAGGTGATCGGCGCGGGATTGCGCCACTGTAAGGACAGATTTCGGCAGTCCGGCAAGTCTGCACGCCAACGGATGTGAGCGATGGCCACGTATGATGTGGCTTGTAACAACGGAGTGACGGCCCAGTGGATGAGATTCGACTCACCTAGCACACCATACGCCGAAGGACGCTTCTGCCAGTCCAGGACTAAGTTTGTACAGGAAGGTGATCTCTGCACTCCCATCTACGCAAATGTCGTAAATCCAGGTCAGCTGATCAACTCCAAGAGTCATTCAGTTCAATGAGACTTACCAGGAAGCTTGATCTCGTCAAAGCTCATATGCCAATTACTGATAGTTTTCGGTTTCTACGCAAATCACGTCTGTCAACACGGCCACCATGAGGAGATCCCTTCTCTCCACATAGCCGGGTACATATCGCGCGATCATCAACGTACCTCTTTTGCAAGCTCCTCCGCCACCATAGGATAGTGCGTCACGAAGAGCGTATTGCATCCGATCCCGGCGAGGTGCGAAAGCGTGGCGTAGGCAATGGCAACTCCGTCATATGTACTGTGGTGTCATTGTCATCAGCTCATATGTTGGACCACGGACGCTGCAGGGTGGAAGATACCTAGTACCTCGTCCTAGCCTATCAGAGTTGTTTCAGCTAGACGTTACATGATGAAAGACGTAGCTGATTCACTCATCGAGGATGACCAAAGTGCGAGGGGTGACAGTCCGCAAGATATCACTTGTCTCGGAGAGCTCGACCATGAAAGTTGATTTACCCCGTCCAATCTCATCGGAAGCTAATATGAGTACGAGGTTAGTTATAGTGCAGTTCACCATGGGTCATCGCATCGGCTCACCTCCCATACGACTGTCATCATGTTCATGTCAGCAACTGCCAATGCAGCGTTTGTGACACTTACGTTTGCACTGCATCGTGGAGTCCCAGGGTCACCGAAGCCGCAGGAACGAAGGATCCGATTTGCGCCATACACACGATCAACGCCTGACGAAAAGTGTCAGCCTTTCTATAGAATGATGTTGCGTTAATAATGATACTCACCACAGCTCGAACACACGAACTTTTGCCTGAATGCGAAACGAAGGTCAGCTTATTCTCGGAATTGGAGCTGTAATCCTTAACGAGATAGCTGACCTGCCATGTTGGGCCCAGTGATCACTTTCGACGTTCCTGTATGTTCCGAGAAATCGATATCAAAAGGAACATACGCCTCATCCCTGAGCTGTTCCACCTATGCATGTGGGACGATAGCGTCAGCTTGCGCGACAATCATCTGCGCGACCACAAATATGTACTGACCATTGGATGTCTACCATCTTTGATCTTGAGGTGAGGTTCTGCTACGAAAGTAGGCTTGCAATACCCAGAAGCGGCTGCTACTTGGGCCAGGGACATCAAACAGTCTATGACCGCAATCTGCTTGGAGACGATGACGAGCTCGTGATTCTCGGAAATGTCGAATTGGAAGCTTTGGAAAGCTTTGCGGGACACTGCGGCTAGCGATTCTTTGTGCTGTTCGCGTTCTTTCGTGCTGTGGGCGCTCTGGGTCAGTGATCACTAGTCTTGAACGTTGAAGGCATCAGATCTTACATTCGCAAAACCTCCGGAGTGTGATATCGGTTGACTGATTTGGTTCTATTGATTTGATGAGACGAAGCGATAATCACCACGCTGAAAGTTACTCACGAGCTGATCTTGACCCATTTCGGCGGGACCGATTTGGCATCACGGACCGGGATCTCGACCAAATACTAAGTAGCCATGCAGTTTCAGCACAAGATTCCAAGCTTGACTGGTTGCTCACCTCGATGCCTGACACAGTCACATAGGCGAGACTAGGTCTCTTGACAGTCTTCCGAATATCCTTCAAATGCTGATCCAGCTCGCTCTCGCAGATGCTTATGCACTATCGATAGGCGCCGGCGGATCAACATTACTCTTCGATTGAGAGTCAGAAGAAAGAACTCACATCCTTGGCATCTTGGACATCTGGATACTTGTCTTGGTCCAACCACAAGTTCGCCTCGTTGTTCTCTCTTGCCTCCTTCAGATTCACAGCATCCAGGTACTCTTTGGCAGTGTCCTTGATTCTCGGCAGAGTCTTGAGAATATTGTTCAGCAAAGAGGACTTGAAGACTTCGCCTTGGTCGGGCTTGAATTCCGAGCCTATGCGGACCAGAGCTACTAGAATAGTTGCAAGCTCGGTCGGAGTAGCCTATGAACTTGTGTCAGCCTCGCGTTACCAAGCTGTAAAGATTACTCGACTGACCTTGCCATACTGCACCCTGGTCAGTCCTTTGACGAGGTCGGGCATGTTGACAAGCAGACTCCGAAGCTTTTCCATGTGGTAGGTATGGTTTTCCATGATCTCCTCAATCGCGTCTGTGCGCGCTCGCAGTGCTCTACGAGGTGTAATTGAGTAGGGCTTCGGGATCGATACCGCGGACTGGCTCACGCTACATCGAGCAATGGTCTCCCTATCCATTCACGCAGCAGGCGTCTGCCCATGCGCGTCTTACAGCTGAAGAGAGGTCAGCACAACAACCGATGGAGGCTGGAGTTGGGTATCTTACTGATCTAGTACTGAATCGCCATTGTCAGATCAGCTTATGATACATACCGAAGGGAACAGTTTACTCACACCATATTAAGCTGCCGTAAAGCCCGCCGTCGGTCTGATTACGGTACACCTCCCTATAAAAGGTCAGACCATTCGGGATTGACACCAAACAAGCTTACAGGTTAACGAGGGTGTTGCTTGAAAGCAGCATATGTGCGCGGTTGATGAACTAAAGGGAGACTCTCAGCTTTGCTCCCGCACCAGCCATGATATTGCAAACCTTGACGAAAGACGAGCGATGCCTGAAAGCATTCTCCAGACGGAACGCTATTCGAGATCGTCAGCGTAGCCTGTTTCTCGCTGGGTGAAGTACGTACTCTTCATATATCGAACGGTGATGCATAAAGCGACAACGATATTCTTCGGGAAGTCCACGAGCGCCATTACTGCTTCGTCCGCTGTTTGCCGATCGGCTCAGTCAGCTTGTAACAATACTGCAAATTGGCGGTCTTACATGTGAGCCCGGCTGCCAGATCCATCGCATCAACGTGATCTTCTTCGTCGATTCCGTCGAGCGCGCCATTTGTCTTCTCTTCGGGCTCCGAAGGGGCCGCCTGTCCATCTACGTCAAGATCGTCGTCGCTCAATCCCGTCAAATCGACATGGTCGCCGTTCCGTTGCTTTCCGTTGTTGCGAGTCGACGATGTTCCGCGCTTGTAGCGATAGAACGATGTAAGGTAATCGAACGCCTCGTTGTAGTCCGGTGCTTTCTCGATTCGCTCAATCCTGACTGAACTGCTCGCGCTGGTTCTTGGAGGAGCTTAGCATCGCATGAATGCCATGGGCTGGGACTGACATACTTTGTAGCTCCAGTAAAGTGATTCAACACCTTTTCGGTCCCTTTACTCAGCCCACTTTTCGGCAGTAACAACTCTGCCGGTTGAAGATGCGTCAAACGCGTTTCTAGCTCGCTTCTCACTTGGGAGTCTACAATGGTGAACTGTCAGCTTGATCCAGCGTACGGCGATCGCACTGACCATCAAACTCATCCCACACAACCTCGCCCGTACCCGGGACTACGCTGACCAGTCCTATGCGGACTCTTTCGTCATACGCCATTCCACCCATACCTTGCTCGACAATGGCCACCAAGGCATTGGTGGGCGGAGGCGCGGCTCCAGGTAGAATGGGGTCGTCCAGCATCGTCGCTGACGAAGCTTGTGAGGGATCCTCAACATAGCTGCATACAACACGTAAGCTTAGTCCAATGAACATAGTGGAGAGCTCACGTGGCAGCCGTGAACAGGTTTGTGAGTTCCCGGGTGAATGGGGCATTGCGATTATCGCCGACTTTCTTCAACGCTGCAGTCTCCGTTTGGGTAATGACGCCGACTTTATGTCCAAGCGAGATGAGCCTGATTCGGTCGTCAGCTCAGACTACTCGTCAAGCTGTTCTTAGCTTACTTCTTGACGTGTACATGTAGACGATGTGTAGGGATGGAAGCAGTGTAAAAATTTCGGCTTGGGAAGCTGAAAAGACAACGTCAAACACGAACTTCTAGCTGGATGAATCGTGTTACTCACGCAGCTATCCCGAGCTCTTTCGAGGCGATCTGGTGCAATTGCGTCAGTTGAGGGCATTTTCATATAATGAATCAGTACAGACTTTGGCATCCTCTCCGTGGAATCTGGGGAAGTGTCAGCTACACTCAGTCTGCGGCTGGGAAGTCAGCTCACTTGAACTTGTATCCCACTAAGAATGTGTGTTAGTGTATAGCCAGCTGTATGAAGTACTTGTCAAAGAGCTCACCTTCCATCATCAACAGCACATCCTCGTTGTTCGCCTTGATCTCCATATACTGTTTCTCCAATGGGGTATATGTTTGACCGCTCGGACCCACCTCCTCCTTCTTCTTCCCTTTGCCCTTGGTCTTCTCCGATCCTCTGGCTGCATATTTGGCAGCCAGCTTGTTGCCCACCGTTTCTGCTCTTCGTTGTGCCTCTTCGTCCACCTGGTCCACTACTTCGATCATGGGGGTAGCGACTCCTTCATCCGCGTCGGGATCTGGGGTATCGATCCCCGCGGCTTGCCGCGCTTCTGCCGCTGCAGCTTCGTCGAGGGCCAGTGATCGACGACGCGGGATCACTCCTCCTGGCCCCTGCATACGGTCTTGCCATACCTTATGGCGGGCTTCCTGTTCTGCGGTCCGAGTCCACGGTTGGCTACTTGGACCAGCGTTTGACGAACTGAGCGAATAGGTGTCGAATGCTGCTCCAGCTCGAGTTGATGGGGCAGCAGTGAGCGCTGGCAGCCTATACCGCTCTAAAGGAATTGATGTAGTTGAAGGCGAACGGGTAATGGTGCCGGCGTTGACCGAAGGAGCAGGTCGGGATGATGCGACAGCAGCTTTGCCAGCGGGTCGACTGAAGTAGCTGGAGCTGCTTTGGTTCAGAGAGCTCGAGCTAGCAGGAGCAACAATGGCGGAAGGCTCTATCTTGATCCTTTTCGAGGTTGGAGGCGGCGGTGAGCCAGTGAGATCGATGACAGCGCCATTGCCTGCATTCCTGGTCGGCGAGGACAAAGGCGGAGACTTGCGCTTAAAGAAGGATGATATGGACGGTCTACCATGAAACACGCTTCAGCACGGCTGGCATTTACAGTGACTGTATCGACTCACTGTGCTTTGCCGTCGGGGGCTCTCGGCGTCATGCTTGCTGTGCGACTGCAGCAATATTTAGCATTGTATGTTCGTATGCGATCATCGACAACATCAAAAAGTCAGTGCGGTCATGTCCATCCTTGCAGAGTGGAGGTTGGAAAGCGGTTGACGCGACTTCGGTCCAAGCACGCCTACTTTATGCTCGAGATCTGGCCAAACAAGGCGCACCAAATCGTTGGCCAAGAAATATGCAAGTAGGCGCGTGTCCCGATCACCCGGTGCAACGGCGTCCGACCGGATCGCTCGGGCCGGGTTTGAACGTGTCTGAAATAGCTTCAGCGGACATTCAGGTGATTCCGTAGATGTCGTAGAGCCGGCGGAAGAGTGGACAGGCCCGGCTGTCCACTGGAAGAGGCAGTCACGGATTGATCGGCTCCTCTGTACCGATCTACCCGTATGGACGGCACCGGTGCGCAGTACGCATACTCGCGTCGGACAGATGGAATACGTACTCGAGCAGCAGCATATTATAAGAATGTTGGTTCCAAGTCAGTCGCTCGTATTGTTGTTCTAGTGCCGAGTGTATATAGCTGTCTATATCCCTGTATATACCACTGTATACTGTATACAGTCTACATCGACTATCTGACCGCGTTTCATTGCCTGCTATTTGTCATCCAAAATGCCGGTCGTCGAGCGAGAACTCTTCGGCTTCCAGCTCCCTTCTTCCGCGCCCAAGGCCGGAAGCTCCATCACCGCCTTCACTCTTGCCACGCCAGACGACCACCCGTACAAGGGTTTCTCCTACACCCTCTCGTTCCCTCTCGCCAACACATACCGAATCCTTTTGACTGGACCAAACCGACCTCGACCGCCTCACGACAATATCGTCCTCCGGTCTGAGCCGCTGCAGTTCAAGCTTACTTCGCTGGACGCGGACAAGTTCACAGCGACCTTCGACTTCCCGTCCTCCGGACCGGCCGAGTTCGATGGTGTGGACCGTAAGCGCGAGCTCGAGCTGACGTGGAAGGAGCACATCAAGCTCAACGTTTTCGAGACTGTCGGAGGCGAGAAGATCCGCCTGCTGGGCGACTTGCCCAACCGCTCTTATGCTCTCAGCGAAAACGGTATCATCCGTCACTGGTGGGTCCGCCCCGAGAACCTGCACCTTGGTTTGGGAGAGAAAGCGGCGCCTATCGACCTGACAAATCGGTCGTTCATCAACCACGGCTCCGACGCAGCGGCCTACGACACGTACGAAAGTGACCCGCTCTACAAGCACACACCCTGGCTCATCTCGTCTCCCAAGCCCACAAAGCAGGACGAAGAGCTGCGATCCACGTACGCCATCTACCACCCTTCAAACTCTGGCGGTCAATGGGACGTAAGGAGATGGCACGATGACCCTTGGGGCTACTTCAAGAGGTACACTCAAGACTTCGGGGGTCTCGAGGAGTACGTCGTTGTTGGCAAAGGCGTGAAACAAGTGGTTAGGACGTTTGCCGAGTTGGTCGGCAAGCCTCGTCTTGTCGGTAGAGACTGGCTCGGTTATTTGGGTGAGTGAGCTATACCGTATCGTGGACGCGTGCTGACAATTCCTCAGCTTCCGGTATGGGTCTCGGTGAGACGGATCACCCTCCCGCTCAGGAGCTGTTGTCGGGCTGGCCAGACCTCTGTAAGAAATACGACATCCCATGTTCCGCGATGCATGTAAGTCACTTTTGCCTTCCGTACGAGCGGTGCTGACTATCACTGCAGCTGTCTTCTGGCTACACGGCGGCGGAGAAAGACGGGAACCGATACGTGTTCACCATGAACACCAAGCGATATCCCGACTTCAAGGGCATGGTCGGCGTCTTCCACAAGGCCGGTATCAAGGTCGTACCGAACATCAAGCCTTGTGAGTATATTGGTTCCTGCGCAAGATGTTATGCTCATGGCCTTCACCTCCATTAGACGCGCTGGAAACGCACCCTCACTACAAGCGTCTTCTCGACAACGACGCCGTATTCAACGACCCCTTCCTCAAGACACCTGTGGTGACACGTATCTGGTCCTCAGGAGTCGGCGATAACGAGAAGGGAAGTTGGGTAGACTTGACAAGTGAAGCGGGCCGGAAGTGGTGGGCTGAGGGTGTACAGAGTCTTATCGATCTCGGTGTCGATGGCATGTGGGAGTGAGTGGCGCATTTCCGTCAGCAAGATATCGGCTGATCATTGCTTAGTGATAACAACGAATACTACCTGCACGATGACGATTTTGTAGCAAAGGGTGAATACCCTCACGAGTTTGCTTCGCACGCCGAGGGGAAGAACTCGATCGGCCTACTCGGTCGAATGATCAACACCGAACTCATGAACTACGTCTCTCACACCACACTGGAAAAGGCGAACCCTGAGCGACGAACGTACGTGCTCACTCGATCCGGTAACGTTGGCACGTTCAAGTACGCGAACTCGACCTGGTCAGGCGACAACGAGACCTCGTGGCACAATTTGCGCGGATCTCAAGCTATCCAGCTCAACGCAGGCATGTCGCTCATGCAGTCGTACGGCTCGGACATCGGCGGCTTCGCTGGGCCATTGCCCACGCCTGAGCTCTTCGTCCGATGGGTCCAGCTCGGTGTCACCCATAGTCGATTCTGCATCCACAGTTTCAAGCCGAACAAGAATGATCCTTCAGGCGCGGCTGATACCAACACGCCTTGGATGGTGAGTACTACGTCATACGAACGTTCTCTGCCTGATTGCTAATCTGGCTCTCAGTACCCCGAGGTCCTGCCTATTATCCGTGACACCATCAAGTGGCGATACGAATTCATCCCCTTCTTGTGAGTAGCTCCACCACAATGATTATGACTATAGCTGAAGGTGATCTAGCAACTCGCTCATGTGGGAGTCGCACCAAACTGCCGTACCCACCAACGCCTGGCTCGGCTACGGTGACTTCGCATCTGATCCCGAGCTTTACACCGAGACTGTGCTCAACGGTTTCGACTCATGGCTCGGTGTCGGCTCCATACTCGTCGCGCCAGCATTGTTTGAAGGCGAGCTCACCAGGGAGGTTTACTTCCCTAAATCATCGGCAGATGACCAGAGTCTGTACTTTGACCTCCACTCCCCTCATCGACGATACATTGCCGGATCCAAGGCTACTGTCGCTACACCTCTGGAGCACTTTGGTCTCTTCGCCCGAGAGGGAGCTGTCATCCCCGTTGGAAAGCGTCAGCACACCGTTACGCAAAAGGTCGGTCCTGCCAGGACGACCATTGATGGCGTCGATATACTCCTCGAGGACGAAGGCGGTGTTGTGGGCCTGGATGATTGGAGAGGCGTCAGGATCTTCCCTGGCTTCGACGGAAAGTCGTACCAAGGACACTGGACAGAAGACGACGGTATTTCCGCAGACCCCGCAAAGACAGTCGTCGAGGTCACATACACTGGTGGCAAGTCCGAAGTCGAGGTTCAGCTCAAGTACAAAGAGAACCAATTCGAGACCTTGTGGGGCGCAAAGGTCGCTGTCCTGCTACCGTTCGGTGACGAGCGAAAGGTCAAGGGCGCCAAGGAGGCCGTCCGGGATGGCAGAACGGTCTGGGAGTTGGAGATCAAGTAAACGGTATCTGTATATTAAGCTCGCTCCGCAGGGGCGCAATTTGTTAGCGTATATCTTGGGAAATCAAACGCAATGTCATAGTGTTTTGCATGATGGTCTATCATGATGATGGTGTAAAGCCTCTTCAACCACACTGCCTACCGCGACCAGCTCTCCTACCCCTTCAACACCCCTCCCCGCTTACGAGCCGTGTCATCACTTCCATCGTGCGCGTTCGCCTTCCCCCACCTGCTACTCGTCTATCGCCTGTGGAAGGGTATTCTGAACCCGCTGACCAGCGCCCTAGCGTGCTCGTGTGCGTTCTCTCCCCTGATGTTGGTCTTGAAGTAGACGTGGAAACCGTGGAGTTTGGGATAAGCGTCGGTGTTCGCCTCGATTTGCGGGAAGAAGCTCATTGCCGTGGGTGAGAAACCGAAAGACACAACGCCGGTGAGACTTGCTGGGGAGTTCTTTGCGGTTGATGCGGGGGGGAGGGGAACGCCAGGGAAATCTCGTAGACGTGGCAACACGAAGTCCACTAGCGACTGGAGGAAGTCGTACATCGCTTCGCCCTTCAATTCCACCTTTGCGCTGACAGGCATGCCGGCACGAAGCTTCCATGCCGCCGCTGACTTCTTGGCGACGATCACCTCGACGCCTGATGAGCCCTTCCTGCCTCCGCCATTGGGGGTTTCGCCCGAGATTGCCCGCAGAGCCATTATGGCTGAAAGGAGGGACGACTTGTTTCCAATAGCTTCTTTCACCATGGTATGAATGATGACCGACTCGAGCTGAGGGACCGAATCGGGAGTTATGGACGTTGTCTTGGTCCGTATAGGACGATTGCCTCGCATGATTGGCGGTCGAGCGCGATTCGCTTCATAGGGCGTCATCGGAGGCTCGACAGCTTCGGGCTTGGGAGGTCGTTGCGCCAGTCGATGGTTGTAGGTCATGTACATGAGGTCAGAAGCAAGAGTGGCGTGATAGTGGCTGGAGTAACGAGAAGTATGTGTTGGTCCAACGTGGATATGAGGGAGAGTCCATTCTTCATCCGGTTGCGCAAGGGCAGAAGACGAGGAAGACGCAGACGCAGAGGAAGAGGCAAATCGAGCTGCAGGGGCAAGCGCCGCTCGTCGGAGTGCGGCACCCCTCGATGCCGAGGAGGCTATTGTGCGCAGGGGATTTGAGGCCATGTCGAGATCGGTCTATAGTCGGTCTTACAAGTGGTAAAGGCAAAGAGCGAAAAACGAAGCCGAGAAGTGTTCAAGAGACTTTTTACTCGACACTCAAAATATCCCTCTTAATCGGCTAATAGGCGTGCAAGATGCCCACAAGCAGGTATTACATAATCCCATGTTGATGTGCTCTCGACGCGCCCTTCATGCTATCCATGTTCGGTCTTTTGTAGACATTCCCTCCGTATTATTTGGATATAGACACGACGACAGCGCTTCCGAGGACAGTCTCATCGTAGATTTCGAGCTGCCCATAGAGGGCAATCATGCCCGCCCCTCCGTTATCCATCGTCCAGTCTCTATCGCCTCGAATAGCAGTCCTTACATCCAGCGATGTCGTCCAGTCCTGCGAGGCCAATGGATGTAGAGGTCTGGAGGAGCTGTTGAGGCCGTGGGAAGGAGGCACGGAGCGAGGTGTGTCAGCTATTCGTGTCCCATCGTAGGAGATTGGCTGAATGACGAAACGTTGGCGTCACGCAACAGTCTCCATTCTCTCGTCGACTCTGATACCCACTATACACCCGACTTTCCCCTTGCGATTTGTTTCGTACGACTCGGTTTACACAAATCCCGCTCTTTCCTCGCCCAACCCCGATGTCGTAGTAGATCTGATAAGCAGCTTCGTGGGCGCCAAGAAGCCAGGTTAGCTCACCAATGTCTATGTGGGATTGCGTCATGCTGACTGTACCGGTTTAGAGGAGGAACTACATTACGCTCTCACTCGATCGCTACTGCTCTCTTCCCGTCCGCTGGCCAGCCATGAGACGTTCAATCATCCTGTCGGTATCCTCTTCGCCGTTTCCACATCGACACCAGACCCACTAGGCACTCTGCAACAGCTGCACGCGCAGACATTGGCTGGAGCTGGACAGACCGTTGCGTGGTTGGACGGAACGAATGTCTTGAGGTTCTATGTCGTTGTGCACGATGTGGGCAATATGGGTGAAGACCTCGTTCCGTAAGTCTTGCCATTACGATCGACCTGGCCTGTGAACTGACGTCCACAGTGCTCACGAGCTTCTGGCCAACGTCAAGAAAGCATACGGACCGCATTCAACTCTCCTGGTGATCAACTCACAAGTGGAACGCCGTTCTCCCCCGCCTTCTCCAGATGTCACAACTCACCCGACCATTCCACTTCCTCGGCCTTTCACTCCTGTAGATGCTAACCCCTCTGCCATGTCGCAAGTGTACGCTTCCGCTCTCTCCTCGCTCACTCTGTCGCCCATGGCTGCAGCATCAGCGTCACTGGGCGAAGGTCCCGTATCAGATACACCTAGCACACCGTCGAAGCCCGCTCGGAGAAAGCTCTATGGATCGAAACTCAGCGCAGATGATACTCAGAGGTTGGCGGCGCTTGTCAAGGAGTTGGTCGGGCAGAGTCTGGTACCCTGGATGGAGGCGAGAGTCAGAGAATGGAACGAGGTGTACCATGCCAATAGAAGAGGTATCACAGGACGACTTTTCGGCGCGGGGCGCAAATTCTTCGGCAGTAGACCTGCTAGTCCAGCGCCCGGGACCACCCCGACTGGCTACAACACTGTAAAGGGATAGTGAGTTGTTCTTCTACAGTGCTAGTGCAGGTCTAATAGGCATTTCAGCTACCCCATAACAGCAGTCGAAGCGCTCTCTCGTCGCTTAGCAGACTTTGCCTTTATGCTTCGGGATTACAAATTTGCCGCTGGCGTATACGACTCTTTGCGACGTGATTTCGCCCAAGACAGAGCAGGGCGATATGCAGCAGCAGCAACAGAGATGTACGGTCTTTGTCAGCTGTTATCGCACAGCTATTTCCTGCCTTCGTCGCCGCCAACCCCGACATCATCGCCTTTCACCACGTTACAACATACCGAGATCTCCTCGTGGCTGGAACAAGCTGTAGTGGCGTATCATCAGCGAGGTCCAGCTGCTCAAATACAGCTGGATGCCATCAGAATAACGGTGTTGTACTACGAAGCTTGGAAGGCAATTGGCGAATGGCGCGGAGTTGGCGCTGCTCTGGTCAAATCTGCTGGCGAGGCCGACGAGGTGCCTAGCGCTGTGATGATCGAGGAAGCGGCGGCGGCGGACGTCAAGGGCGGAAAGACAGACAGAGGCAGACGGAGAAGAGCCTTCCACTTGGTTTTGGCAGCAAGAAGATATGAGACAGCTGGTTTGGTGGGTCTTAGTAAAATGATGACATGCAGTGTAGCTAATGTGTCGCGCAGAAAACTTACTCTCGGCGATGCTTGGACCGAGCGTCGCACCTCTATCGCTCATCGCCTTGGACGGCGATTCAGAATCGCATTGAGTACTCTCTTGGACGACAAGCGTACACCCTGGGTGAAAGCGATGTGGCCGTAGAATACTTCCTACGACTTTTACGCCGAGAGGACAATGGTGTGCCAGGATCACAAGCTGGCCCGCTGGAAGATATGGCGCTGGCGTATGAGGTTAGTAAAGTCCCATTTCGGTGGCGATCACGTTGCTCATGTCCTTTCATAGCAACTTCAAGCCCATCCTGAACAACTGGCCTCGTCTTCAGGAAAGCTAGAGCTACCTACACCGGTGTTCGACGTCAAGAAAACCCGTATAGTCGCGTCAGCTTCAGCATCTTCGAGCACTTCACGGTTACAGTGGGCCCATCTAGAAGCTCATGCTTTGAATACCTGGGATCGGAAAGGCAAGAAGCCTGTCACTCTCCTGCCAGACGAGACTCGTGTGGCTGTCGGCTCCGACGGTCAGTGACAGAAAATGGGATGTGACAATCAAGCTGACTTCGTTGAACACAGAAACTTTCCACGTCGAGCTGGTCGCCACGAATCCACTCAACGCCCCCATCAATCTTGGCGATCTCACCCTGTCGATTGAGCCGTCGGGCTCTGCAGACGTGGAGAGAATACCAGGAATATCGCTCGATGCGTACGAGACGCGCATTATATCGCTTGCAGTGACTCCCACGACCGCTGGCACGATCCGCCTATCTAGGCTCAGCTTCTTATTCCACAACTTCTTTCCTTGTAGTCAGTCATTAGAACGGAGAGGCCAGCGGTTAAATGGCACAAAAGCACAACGTCTTGCGCCGACATATGCGCAAGATAATAGCTTGGCCGTGGATGTCGTGTCAGACCGGCCGAGAGTAGAGGTGCAATTCGAAGAACTGCCGAATGTGGTTTACGAAGGCGAGGAGGTTGAGGGCGTACTTTATGTCAGGAATAAGGGAAATAGTGTTGTGAGGGACTTGAGGATGATCTGGAGCGAATTTGGCTGTTTACGTGGGAAAAGTGAAGATGGTCAGTGACACCGCGGCTATAACGAACGACGGGGCTGACAACAACTTGTTTGCAGATACCCCGCATACAAATACCCAGTCATCGATATCCAATCGAATTGAGCAAAATGTCCCACAACACCTTCATGATTCATCCATCACTCCAGGCGAGACTGTGGCCATCCCCGTCGTTCTCACAGCGTTACATACAGGCCCTACCAATCTCTCTGGTCTAATAATCTTTTCAAGTGGATCGCAAGACGAAACAGAGCACAGTGGTGCTGTGCAATTGGAGCATTTCGTAGAGGTTCTACCACTTATAGCTCTTCGGACCAGGGTTAGACCTGCAGCAAAGGATTCTGCCAGCTACTTGTTAGCCGTCGAGGTGAGTCATCCGCTACTTCTACAGTCGACTCCGCTGACTGCTTTTAGGTCTCGAACGTTTCCGCATCGTCTTTGACGCTGAAGGACCTCCGAGGCATCAGTCCTTCATGGTCGGTCGATACGGCTTCGACCGTGTGAGTTTGGATGATCACGTTATGTGGAAGCTTGCAACTAACTACGAGGTCGTTACAGGGCCGACACAGTACTACTGCCTAATCAGACTTTGCGGGTAGTACTCCCTTCTACCTGCAACTCAGGTGTAACAGGATTGGACATTGCGCAAAGATCAGTGGTAACGGCCCTTGGCAAAATGGTTCAAGGCCAACCGGTTCAAGAAGTCTCCGCAGAACTAGACGACTCAGTTGCACTCGCTAGCGCAGGATCCCCCGACCTGCCATCTGCTTCGTATTCGGTATCTCGCCGTCAACATCGCTTGGCATACTTGAAAGAAGCATTTCCTACTCTTCCCGCCGCATCTCTCCCGAACCTTTTTCCACTTTTCGAGCCTCTCGATCTTGACTTGCAAGTCTCGTGGTCAATCCCCGACGCGAACACCAGTCGCCCCAGACTAGGGCACACTTTCGTACATGCGCTTCGGCCCTTGCCGGCCTTTTCGCTTGTGGAGGACGTTCGTCTGCAAGTAGAAGCAGCTTTAGCGAGCGGAAGCAAGACTGTAAGGACTATGTACGAGGAGACCGGTCGTTTGAAGAGGGTATTGCTGGATAGTGTGCTTGATGGCGCTATGGCGAGGGAGGATGACCCGGTGTTCGTTCGCGTCCATGCTGGCAATGGCAAAGGTGTCGCGGAGTGTGATCTCTCGTCAAAGTAGGTCTCCCATATGTAGACAGGGGTCAAATGGCTGACAAATATCGGTCAGGCCTGCCAAGGTGCCAGTGGTGTTCGAGGTACAGAACCGCTCGCCTCTGCTTCCAGTCCGATGGGTCCTGCGATTACCGGCAGCTCTCACATCTCACACGCCCGCCACAAGCGTTGTTCTCACAAGCTCGTCTGTTCCAGCTACTCAAGCAAGAAATGCACATTACAGCGGACAACTAGATTACCGCGGCTCCCTTGAAGCTGGCGGAACAGAGAAGGTCCAAGTGGAGCTCTGGGCGTACGAGTCTGCTCTAGTCAATCTGGGCGGATGGGAGCTGAGCGTCGAAAGTGGAGATCTCAAGGGTAATGATGGCGTGGAGGAGTGGGCGCCTAGATATAGTTGGAGCAGGAGGGGGGCAGACAAGATTCTGGAGATCAGATGATGTAATGTCGGCCTTGCGGTCGTTGTAAGCGACAAGGCGGTCGAGATGTAGTACCAAATGCATTGTCCATGTGCAAACCCAAAATAGAAGTATGGTGTGTGACGAGCAGAAAATGGAGGAGACTTTTCACAGTCAGAGTCGACTATTGAACGCAGACGCCGTCGACGAGGGTCCAGCCGGATTTGCAAGCTGAGACCTGGCATTGGCCGTTGATGCACGATACCGCGCCGAGAGCGGTTCCAGCAAGGGTGGTGCAGCTGAGATATGATGAGGTGTCAGCTCGAGTCTCGGGACAGAGATGATTGAGACTTACTCGTTCCCAGTGGACGTAGTGTTGCCCGAAGTGAAGATACCGTACTGGCAGCCGCCGCAGGACTCTGCGCGCGTGAGTGTCAGTCTGATTCTGTTGGAGGACTCTTCTGTCACATGGCGGTAGGGCACGCACCAAGCTCCGAAGCAGTATCGATACACTCGTACGACGTGCCGCGCGGTGTGGGAACCGCGCACGCCGTCAAGCCCCGCGGACAGAACGGGTTCTCTTCGCCTCGCCTCGCAGCGGCCAGCTTTTCGCGCAGAGTTCGTTTCCTGTTATATATACTCGGGGAGACGACGATGTTTGGATCGTAGTACTTGTAATAAGAGCCTTGGTCGCACGCCATCTCGTCGGCTGACGCAGTATAGTCGGCAGTGCTGCAATAGCAGTCTACCTCGTCCCCCTTGACGTTGTACACCGCATAGGCATAAGGCATTTGGGCCTCGTTCTCGCAGTACGACCAGCACGAGTCGACCGAGCCCACGTCGTCCATCGAGTAGTCGTAGTCTGCAATGTTCGAGTAGCACGCTTCGTACGTGTAGTCCGAGGTCAGAGCCATGTACTGCGACGCAGCACCAACATCTCTTCATCAGTCCGTGGTACGTTATGAACGGCGTCGGAGCGACTGGGCTGGCCGAGCGCGACAGAAGCAAGCAATACTCACGTAGACGTCGCCGGCGGCACATGTCGGGTCATCGGTCTCAGTGGTCGCCGTCGTGATATCCGAAGGATCGGGAAGGTCGGACGGACTCGACGAGCAGTAGCAGGACGACGCATCTTCCTCCCACGCGCCATACGCGTAGGCGTATTTGGTCAATGACGCGCACTCGTCCTACATTCCCAGCGCAGCCACAGGAACAGGAGAGTTGGAATGGGGCAAGGGATAAACGCTTGGTCAGCGGCAAAAACATCGCTTGGTAGAGAAGACGCCACCAAGACTCGACTCACCTGGCAGGCTTCAGAAGAGGTGATGCCGCCGTCCGAGACAAGCGTCCACGTGGAGCTGCTGAGCGGAGCCGTCGTGCCGCACCCCACGAAAGGTGGTGGGTCCGACTGAGCCGTAGCTACGCCCGCTAGGAAGAGCAGTGCCGCCGCGGTGGCCGCCGCAGCGAGCGGGAGACGTGACTGCACTTTCGATGTCATACTACAGTGTACTTGAGGAGGGGGATGGAGCAATGAGTGTGGATGAGTGGGTCCGGGCTCGTGCGATTGGGGTGAGTAGCTTATGATCGGTCAGCGGCATCGAAAGACTTGACTGTGTTGCTTCTATATATCCCTCGAACCTGTAGATGCTTCGACAGAGACTGCCGCGGCATGATTAGTTTGCCTGGGCCAAACATCAACAACAGCAATAACCACAACAACAACGACGGACCAGAGCAACCAGGTGATCGTATGCCGTAAATGCAGCGTACGATACCAGTAACCCCCTAACCAAGTACGCGACACTTGGATCGAGGCAAATCAGTTTCCCAGCAGTCGACATCTGGAGAGTGCGTTCGCACCAGATGGACAAGAAGGATTGCGATAGTGTTATGTTCTGCTTTGCTCTGCTTCACGTCGTTCGAAGTAAGCAGGAAGCGAATAACCACCACTTGTACCAGAATGCCACAACAGAGTTTGACCGCCAAGGTCCATACAAGATCCAGATCCGCAAGCGCCAGTCGTTCTGTCCCTTGAATTTTAAGTCTATTACCTACAACCTACAGCCCGCAAGCTGGAATAAACATAACATGCTCAACGGGATCTGCCGCGGTGGTGACTATCATTCGTAACCTTCCAACCTTCCAACCTTCCACTCAAAGGACCGTCCATCAGACGTGCATCTGGAATACTCCGTCGGAACGATATCCAGTGCGACTAACCTGCAAGCATCTCATGTCCGGCTACAAGTCAGTGGTCAGATCCAATAAACGTTTCTCATTGCTGCGTCCGACCAATCGCAATTGCATCGCACTCGCAACAGCTACAAGACTGCATAATGTTGTATCACAGCTCATCATCCTCAATACCCATCTCCTCCTCTTCACTAACATCTTTCTCGAAGAACCCCTTATCGTCCGCCCCCACAATCTCCTCATATGCCTTCCGTCCCTGCGCAGCTTCCCAATCCAGTCCATCAGTCAGAAGCTCTGTTCCGGCATATGGCTCCAGCACGACAATCCTATTTAAGCTCTGGTCTGTTGGGATGCCAGTGGTAGAGTGAGAGTGGGCAGATCGATGGGAGAGGTAGAATGCTTCGAATGTCGGTGTTACTGATAATTGCGTCAGGAATGGTTGGAGCACTTCGTCTGGCGGGGTATCAGAGGTCGTTATACAGCTCAGATACAGTATATCTGTGATCGACCAATCAGCTTTGCCAAGTCAGGTGTGAAGAATGCAAAACTTACATTGTCCTGAGGGACAACTACCGGTCCCTTCGCCAGTGATGAATGCGCGTACGACACCTCGCCCTTCTGCTGGCGGGAAAACGATGACGGCGGTATCGTCGTTCTCTACTTGCTCATCTGCGTCTCCAATCTGTGATTGCGCAGCTTTGCGCAAAACGTCAGGTATAGATGAGAGAAGGATGATCCCGTGAGCTGTCGTAGTGCTTTCCGGTGTTGTCGATGCATCGGCGTCCTTGGCAGTGGATGAGTTTTCTAACAGATGATTTGGCGACGCCACGAGATGGGTCGTGGTGATTGGTCGCGGATGACAGGGTATCTTGAGAGTCACTGTGTCCTGCTCGACCTCTATCGATTCAGGCTTGGCCGAAGGACTCAGAACGTATGTTCCGCCAAATACCGCACACGCTCTACGACCACGTCAGACCTCGCTCGTTCTCGCTCGTTGCTGAATGAGAGCACATGTGATTGAGCTCACCGACAGAACCCCTGAGCTACTTCTCCCGCTCCGCCGTACTGTCCCACCAAGAATGCCGACGACCCATATCGACCTATCGAGCGCAGATATCGCCTGGTCCGGATCAACGCCGGGAGCGTCGGATCGTTTGCCGAGGAGCAGTGCGCAATAGCGTACGTTATGGACTGTGCGAGAGCGGGAGGGATCGAGAAACTTTCTTGTAGGAATACCGGTAATGGTCGAGTCTCTTTTCCTGAGCGACGTCATCAGTGAGACTGTCACGAGGTAGCGAGGCGGCGAGGCGGTGTGAGGTGAGATGACTCACCAGCTAGCAGCTCGTCGGCCTCAAAGTCGCCCGCGGCGAACATCAAGAACTTCATCAACCTCCTCTTATCCAACAGTGCTACACTCTTATCCTTGAACACCTCCTCTTTGCTCCCCGGTACCCTCTTAGCTTTACCCTTCCCATTTGCCCCGTTGTCTGCACCGGTATCGTCCCAAATGCTGACCGAGTCAAGTAGGCGGAACGAGACGTATTTGCTGACGTCCGAAGCGATGAGAGTGTCGATCAGCTCCCCCCGTGAAGGAAGCACAGCCGGGTAGAGCGAGAGAGAATATCGCCGCTGAATCGCTTCGAGAGACGGGGAAAGCGACGAAGTGCTGGCCCGAGAATAGGCTACGCCACTTTCACTGCTGCTCGAGCTGCCAGAAGCCAAAGCGTTTGTCGGTGTAGAGTCTTGATAGTGTGAAGACCAAGATACTAGCTCGTCCAGTGTCAAGCTAGCCTGCTCGCCGCCATAGTACTCGTTCGGATCAAGATGCAGCACCGTCTTCCCCGTTTTCGCGAGAGCGGCAGCGGCGATGCTCTCCGCTAGTCCGGTACCTAGGACTATGACGTCGTAGTGGTCTCTCTCGAGCTCTGGTGCGGACATTTTGCCTGTTCGATGGGTCCCGGAGGGTTGTGCTGTGGTGGCTTGTCGCTGGCGTGCTCTATCAATGGATGCATAGTACTCGCTATCGTTCAGAGGACACAGAATAGCTTGCTCAATGTCCACCTCCACATCGCTCGTTCTCTTATTTACGCTCACCACTTAACTCGCGTTTCAGCTTGAAGCATCCAGCATCCACGTCGTGTGTCAATCAATGCATTTCCATATTGCTCAATTCAGACTCGTCGTACTCAGCATTGACCCACCATACTACACCCACCATGGCGACGTCTCTAGTAGTCCCAGTGGCGTACATCACCGTGCTCGTCACGGCGCTTGCGATCTTTTCGCGTGTGTACAGGCGGCGCAGACTGGGTGAGTAGCTCTCTGCAATCGATACTATATTTCAGGCTTGCGACCCGCTCATCATGATGTTGATGCTGACACTTGCGTATATGTTATATGACAGTCGAAAAAAC
>JALPBZ010000200.1:0-33434 GCA_026538355.1 Cryptococcus sp. GC_Crypt_5
CCATCTGTCCCATCTGTCCCATGTTCCCCATCTGTCCCATTTGCCCGAACCCATTCTGCATCCCTCCTCCCATTCCCATCCCCATGTTTTGGTTCTGGTTCTGGTTCATCGCCATGTTGCCCATATTGCCCATGTTGTTCATGTTGCCCATGTTATTCATGTTGTTCATGTTGTTCATGTCGCCCATACCGCCCATGTTGCCCATGTTGTGATTCCCGTTCATTCCGCTCGCAGCGAGCATTTGCATCTGCAGCAAGTTGGCTTGCAGTAATTGTATCTGATTCAGCAGTGCGGCGCGAGCTTGCGGGATGAGTGATGGATTAAGAAGCATCTTCTTGGCCTGATAAAATGAGTGTCGCAGCATCAGCAACCAAAACAAGGAACAGAGGTTGAAATGACTCACTCCCATGAGATACGTTGTGATCACTTGTGGATTCAGTAGCTCTGGGTTGATTGCCTGGCCGTTCGGACCGAGAATACGGTTCGCGTTTGAGGGTCCACTATCAGTCGGTTTGTTGTCCTGCTCATTGCCTCCGGGGGTAACGGCTCCTTCCTCGCTCTGCTTACTCGATCAGCTCGACTCAAGAAAGGGAGACTAGACCGTGAGCCATGCTTACCTCTTCTTGCGCGACGTCCTCTCCTCCGCCCTCGCCCTCGCCTTCTGCTTGAGCTTCCTCCTTGACCTCTGCCTTGTTCTTCTCCAGTTCGCCCTCCACATACGCTTTCACCTTCTCCCTGAGATCTTCGTCCGGTTGGAGCTTATCGAAACTCCCAATTTTGCTTTCGCACGACGGGCACTCGAAATCATGGTCGACCAGATACGTTTGTATGCACTCTTCACAATAGGCTGTATTGCAGCATGGTACTCGGACTGCTTCCCATACTAGCTTTTTGCAAATTTGGCACGTGAGGGCAGCGTCCAGAGGCTCTTGGTCTCGCACGTCCGCACCAGTCAGGGCTCGAGGCTTCACCGCAGCGTGTTTCTGCCACTGCCGTCTTCGCACGGGATGTCCATTAGCAGCTCTCCGCAGATATGTCGTAACGGGACACGACTCACTGATCGGGCACAGCTCGAACAAATCCACCATCTGCAGTCAACATCGCTCCTCCGGATGAACCTTCGCCGCCCGCCGGCACCTCTACAGTCTTCAAGAAACTTCTTGGAATACCGGTGACTCGGACGAATCGTTTTTGGTTTTGCGTTGCAGGATCTTCGTTCGCAGGGCAGTTCTGGATCCAGTGGCCTGTAACAGTGTGTCAATATTGAGATCTGGCCAATGTTGGAGTATAGTAGCTCACCTTTTTGGCCACATCTGTAACAAATATATCCTACAGGCGGCTCCTTGTCTGAAGGTAAATCAAAGTCGTATTTCGCTCCCGCCACAGCCGAACTCGACGGTTTGGACGCTCTAGCCGTACGTATTGCCGGTGCTCGCGATTGCCTACATGACATGCACGTGTAAGCAATTCAACGCCTAACAGCTTGCTGGTCTGACTCACAGTGACATATCCTCCTGCATCTGTTCCCAATTCTCGGCATTTTGAGCAAACATCGCTTGGATCTTGGCATCTTCATCTGCGTCGCCTGTCGTTATGGGCATGCTGGGTTCTCCCGGCTGCACATTGGTCTTCCGGTCAGTCTCTCGTGTGCGTTTAGACCAGAACAGCGAAAAATGATTCACCTTTTTCTCGTCTTTACCATCGAACCGCCTACTCATACTGCCAAAATTGCCTCCTGAGCCCCTCATACCCTTGTTCAACTTGGCCTGCATCGCATCTCTAGCATGAGCCTCAATACGATGGTCGCCTGTCAAGGAATCTGCGGCCGTCGTGCCGACAATGTAGTTCTGAGCGTTACCTCGACCTTTGATCGAGGACGGCAGACGGCGGGCGATGAGGGAGGACGACCTCGGTATTTGGTGATCGTCATCTTTGAACTCTGCGCGTTTTCACCAAACGTCAGCTTTCGTTGTCTCCTTCACGACGATGATACAGCTGATGAACGATACTTACCCTCTCCTGTGACGTTGTCGAATATACCTATATCGAAGTCTTTTCCGTTTCCCATCTTGTTATTCAGGATGATCTCGCGTTTCAGATCGAACACCGATATGTGCGTGCCGTCAAAAGTGACGCGGGACTCATCTCGCCCCGCGCCCCATCGGTAGAAGACGGTCGACATGCTTGCTGTGGCTTTTTAGGTGCTGTATATGCTGAGATACGTAGGGGTGAAAGAACAATCACTCGACCGAGTCAGGTGTGTTGCTGTTGTCGGTCTGCGGTTCGCGCAGTGGCGTGTGAGATGTGTTCGTCACAGCGGATGATGGATGTGCTTGCGCAGCCAGTATGTCACTTCCTCAGCTATGCAAGAGGGATAGGCGGATTACTCGATATCGTATGGATGATGTGCAAAGCAATGGGGTACAAGATTAATAAGTATCCTTTCATGTTATTCATTCGCTCGACATATAGTTGAGAAGCAGCGATCAAGAGAGACATCACGTGACTTGGTCAACTCTAGTCTGTCACTCGAGTCGCTAAAAGAAATCAAGAGATAAGTCGCTATCTCTGCAACTGTTTACAAGTGTATATAGAAGGTATCGTCCTCGACACCGCCATCAGCATGCCGCCTACTCTACCTTCGACGTCGACGGTAGTCCGAGCTATCTCAGCTCTGGCTCGAGCTGCACATACGACTTCGGGGCAAACTAGCGCCGGCACCACTCCGACCTCTACCAAACCGCCTCCATCAAAAGATCACCATATCCACACGTACTCCGCTGAAGCTTTTCCTCTGGGCTACGCCGTCGCTTCCACTCATGCGGGAGTGAAGAAGAAGGCGGGCGTACTTGACTTGGGCGTGTTGGTCTCCACGGCCGACCGACCGTGCGCGGCAGCAGCATGCTTGACCAGGAACGTATTCAAGGCTGCGCCTGTGACCGTGACTACCGAGCTACTGCGAACTGGAAATGGGCGCGCGAGGGGCTTTGTCGTCAATTCAGGTTGTGCAAACGCTGTCACTGGCAAACAAGGGCTGGAGGACGCTTGGGCAATGTCGAATGGCGTCACGTCGCTTCTTCCTCCAGCGGAAGAAGGCGCCGGGACTCTGGTCATGTCCACTGGAGTCATCGGTCAACATCTGCCCATCTCCTCCATCAAGTCGGCTATACCTGGCTTGACGCAAAGTCTGTCCGAATCACCGAAATCATGGCTTGATCTTGCTCGAGCATTCATGACCACCGACACGTTCCCGAAGCTCCGCGCGCGCACTTTCACTCTGGGCGACAGGACCGTGCGTATAGCAGGCATAGACAAGGGCGCAGGGATGATCGCTCCTTCCATGGGTCCACCTCAGCCGCCTAAGCCCCCTCATGGTACACTGCTAGGTGTGATCGCGACAGACGCCGCTATACGCCCCGAGGCACTCCAGTCCGCACTCAACTACGCCGTCGACAGGAGCTTCAACAGTATTACCGTCGACGGAGATATGTCTACCAACGATACCATTCTTTGCCTCGCGAACGGCGCTGCTGGTCGTGTGGACGATGGCGGACGACCCAGTGCCGGTACACCCATGGAGGAGATCACCGAGCAGAGTCACCCGGAACAATTCAACACTTTCAAAGAGGAATTACGGTCTTTCGCAGAAGAGCTGGCCCAGCTGGTCGTTCGCGATGGCGAGGGCGCAACGAAATTCGTCACTATCCGCGTCAAGGTGAGACTGTCACCTCGAGCATGGCTTAGATATTTGATAGCTGACAATATTACATGCAGAATGCACCAACATACGAAGTTGCAAACGCTGTCGCCAAGAGCGTCGGCAACTCGTCTCTCTTCAAAACGGCAATGTACGGCGAGGACGCAAACTGGGGTCGCATCCTCTGCGCCGTGTAAGTGCACTGACGTTCACATACTGCTACACTTCCAAGCTAATAACCCGTTGTTTGACACAGCGGCTACACGTCTACGTCCGCTACGATCACCCCATCAAACGTCTCCGTCTCCTTCATCCCAGCTGCATCGTGCGCGGACCGGACCCCGCTCCGCTTACTGACCAACGGCGAGCCAGAAGCCAACATTGACGAAGCGCGGGCAAGTGTTATCCTTGCCGAGGAGGATTTGGAGGTCGAGGTGGACCTGGGAGATGGCAAGGAAGAGGCGCGAGTGTGGACTTGCGATTTCTCTCATGTAAGCGGTCTTTCCCGCGGGACACGGATGAAGGTGATGCTGATTTGTGCCAATTGCTCTTATAGGAATACGTTACTATCAACGGAAGTGTGAGTGCTTGATATATGACACGACGATGCGCCCATGCTCAGTTTTCTGACCAATTTTATCCGCAGTACCGAAGCTAGACGCTTTCACATGACGAAGAGTAGCGAAGAAAGCGCAAGATGGAGGGCTTTGAGGGCTTTATCAATAACATATACAAAAATCGTTGCCGGCGCTTTGCCAACAGTCAGATGCGGAAGAGGACATGAAATCATGCATTTTCGTCAAACTATGAACTTGCGTGAAGAGTGATGATCGAATCATTAATGCGACCGAGGTCATGATAGTATGCGGTGTGTTGTAAAAGAAGGTCGTGTCTATATGCGAATTGCCTAAGTGACTGCGTGCTTGCTTGTGATAGATTGGTAGGAATACAGTACAACAAGGTACACTTGTGCTGGGTGACAGTGCGACGATGATTATTAGAAGAAAGGAGAAAACGCAAAAGCCCAGAACGCGGTGTGGTCTGATGAAGTAGTTGTGCGCTCGCGCTACTAGCTCATGTCCACTTCCATGCTGTCCGTCCTTGAGACGTCGATATGTTCGACCCATTGATCCCTCCCTTTGTCGACATTGCCAGTGGTCCACTGTCCGAAATAGTCTATTTCCGGTATATCGCCCACTGCGCCTGATCCAAACATGTTGAGTCCGTCTTCTCTGCCTTGACCCGCGAGGCCATGTGAGGGGTGTGAAGGGTATGTCGCATTGGATTGCTTCATCTGTCCTCCGGACGACAGGACTGGGGAGCAAGGTGGTGCGGGCGGCATGTTCTTGCATAGGGGCACGAAGAAAGCGTGGAAGCCTTTTGCTTTCTCCACTTTGACTTCGAGGGAGAGCTGGACGTTGCGCTGTTTGGCGGAAGTAGACGCCGAGGGCTTCTTGAGTGGTTTAGGCCGTGAGAACATTTTCTGCGACTGCGATTGCGATTGTGATTGCGGCTGCGGTTGTGAGTGCGATTGCGAGAACGAAGGGCGAGACGAGCTGGCTATTGGTATAGCAGCGCAAGGGGTGGAGGATGTCGTGAGTGCAGGTGAGGAGGGGTTTGAGCTGGGCAAGAAAGGGATGGGCTGGGATGATGATGGCTGTTGCTGTTGTAGTTGGTGTTGTGATTGCGATGGGCCGGGACAAGAGAAAGTGGAGGAGATGGACGGTCGGTGCGCGATGTGATGCGGGAATAGCGGTTGGTGACCTAAGCCATGGTGAAATGGCGAAGCAGGCCGTGAGGCGGGATCGCGAAGCATTTCGTCGGATGTTGGGTCTTTGGTGATGACGATTAGAACGAGGGAAGATTGCTCGAGTAGCTATAGTGGCGAGGGCAAGAGAGCGGTGGACGGTATAAGCTTATGACGGCGGGGACGTGCTGTGCTGTGCTGACACACTCACCGAGTGATGATGATCACTCTAGATCAGCGGTTTTGCTTTTGTTTCCCTCAACTTGAGTAGAATCGCGGATGACCGAAACTGCGTTCACTTTCCACTGTGTGTTTGGCAGGACTGCGGTGCGAAAGAGTGTGTGTGATGTTAGACCACTCTGCGTGATGTGTGATCAATGTACTGATGCTTCAATGCAGCGCTGTGAAGTTGAGAGAAAGTGGTCATGAACGACCTCCCAGCAAAGGCATTGAACATGCACCACTCACACCCACACCCACACTCGCGCTCACGCTCAGTTGCTGGTCTCGTTGGACGCTCGCTGGCTGCAGTGCTAGTAGACGAAAAAATCAGGGTAAGCGAAAATTCGCAGACCCAACAAGCACAAGCTCGTCCTAGTTGTAGAGTCCGAGTGAGTCAAAGTGTTTTCGGTCAAAAGCGAGGAATCGAGGTCTTCCAGGGACGGTTAAGGGTAGATGGTGGGTAGTCCTTCTACGCCTCGTGGCTAGTGGCTCGTGACTCGTGAATATCACGCTGCGGCTGCTGTCAGGCTGTCAGCCGTCAGGGCTGCTCACGTAAGTACGTCGACGGCGTTGCTAGCTCGGCTCTTTACCTCAAGGGAGTGAGCAATTTGGGGCGAATGATTGACAGGTTGCTCGAGTGTGCTTTTGGGGTCGAGTAGTACTGTCGAGGAGTGATTAAAGTGAAACTGAAACAGGACTCACTGGGCGGCTGTGAACGTCACTAGGTGAGAGCTGAAGAGCTAGAAGCACCACTGCCGCAGGACGGTAGGCAATGCCGTCGGGAACGTGGGAACGTCGAGTGAGCAGCGTGCGGCAATGGCTGGAGTGGGAATAGAGACGTGCCTTGCGCTGTGTTAGGAGTTGGGCAGTGATGATGATGCAATGATGCAACGATGGATGCGTTGGCTGCGGCGCTCGAGGAGCTTGAGAAAGTCAATGTGCGAGTGGCAATATATCGGATCGACAGATGCGTGCTTGCGAGAGAACACAGTAAAGGGCAGTTCAGAGAGGCAACAGGCTAGCGAGCTGTTCGAACGTCTCATATATTGATGACAACGATAGCAATGCCGTTGCTCACAGTCAAAGTGCGCTGACTGCTGCTGGAGTCGAAAGTCGGAGATGAATCACGCTCAGCCACTTCGGAGTTCACTGCGACCAGCTTCTTGTGACTGATCAAGTCCGACTTGATCGGCATGACGACTTCGAAGAAGTGCGCCGGTGCTATCTGTCTATCTGAAGGCGAAGTGGCGAAGCAACGAAGCGACGAAGCGGTTTTCCAATGACGCGATATCGCCACCGCTTTGGCTGTCGATCCTTTCTACCTTCCTATGTGATCTCACTCCGCTCGAAATTACTTGAGTTCGTATCATGTATGCCCCAAGGCCGAAGGCGAGGCTAGTCGAAGGGAACGCTCTGCGCGACCAGAAAGGATGCCTTGGCTCAAATACGATACGCGTTTCGAAGGCAAGGGATTGCTTCATACAACACCCCAAGGTGTTAGAAGCGAGTGCAAACTAGTCGACTCCGACTTCACCTCGTCTTGGGTATGAAGCAATCGAGCCCCGCTTGTCCGCTTCCGTTGTTCCGCTATCTCGCTTCGGAGCAGTAGCTCGACTAGATAAGATACAGGATCACGCATGGTCCGCCCGATCAAGGCGACGTACAACATCGGCCGGAACTACATTGCCCCAAACCTCCGTTACTCATGTCTGTGCTTACAGCCAGCTAGTCTAAGCTGTGACTGAGTCATTCATTGAGCGGGCCGTGGGTGGCGGGCGGCGAGCAGCGACGAGACTATGGCTAGGTATACACCATGCATGGACAGGAGTCGTATTTCACACAAATATCATCTGTCGTTCCACAGCGGTAAAAAAACTCCCGTAAAGCCGCCTTGCTCCTTCGACGTCTGACATCGAACGAGGGTCGACTAGGGCCGACAAACTCCTTCCCCTATGTGTTAGGTACGACATATTATCCTAGCAATGCTTCGCGAACCATGGTCAGACGTTCGCCATTTGTCAAAATCGTCATGAACAAGCTTGATGCCCTCATGGTTCACAGCCAATCCTCGCATTTCTCTGTCGCTCAAGTCAGGGACCCACTCCGACGTACCATCGTCTTTGCGCCGGCTGACTTCGAAATGTATCTCTTCCGTTTCCAGGTCAACTGTCACTTCGCAAGAGTATTCGGTCCCGTCAAGGGTAGTCTTACTGCCAATGTGGACGAGGGGTCGTGACCTTTGCCACTGAACAGGCGAGTCACCTGCCGACGTCCCTTCCGTGACGACGGTCTCGCGTGCGCCGTTCCTCCAGCTCGGATCCACCGATGGAAGGTGCTCCTCCACAATGTATCTGAGCACGTTGCTACTTTCGGCCCCCTTCACGAGCTGCGCGGCGTTCATCGTGGTTGAGTTCAACCCGTCGCCCAACAACCTGCCTGGTACGCGAACATGGTATAGGGGTGTGTCGGTGGCAGGGTCACTAAGGACTGTCAGGGCAATTGAGACGCCGTTCTTTGTTGCGTATTCATCATCGGGCTTCGACTTGATACGGAACATTTCGGGCTCGATCCACTCTGGCTTGGGCTGCCAGCCCGCGCCCGATCGGCCACTCTTGTTCGACGAGGGCTGCAAGACTGTGTCTGGGACTCTGACAGATCCTCCCGGGTTGGAAGACGAGTCATTGTCAGTGGATGCAGATGCAAAGTTGGACATGTCAGGATATATCAGAGAATGTTGTGCGAAGTGGGATGAAGTGAAGATGACCGGGACAATCATATGAGCTGTGATCCTGAACAGAG
The DNA here is from genome assembly GCA_026538355.1 of Cryptococcus sp. GC_Crypt_5. Lineage (NCBI taxonomy): Eukaryota > Fungi > Basidiomycota > Tremellomycetes > Tremellales > Cryptococcaceae > Cryptococcus > Cryptococcus sp. GC_Crypt_5. The sequence continues at coordinate 8,466 of JALPBZ010000200.1, forward strand.
TCAATCCTCAAGGACACTGTGTCGCCACTCCTCTTGTCGTCAGAAGTCGTTTGTGGGGGTGCTTCATCTCTTCGCGCCTCGAAAAGAGCGACACTGTGACATCACTGATGACGGTGCAAAATGTCAGAGGGTCACAGTATGTGGCAGATCATCCTAGGTCTATAGGCAATGGTGCATGCGACATGCGTCATGCAAAGCTCAAACCCTCCCTGCTTGCCGTCTCGACTTTCCAGGTCTACCACCTCCACCACCTGATCCACCTCGTCCACCGCCACCACCACCTCGTCCGCCGCCCCGCCCGCCGAACCCTCCTCTAGCACCTCCTCGTCCCGGTCTGCCACCGTTGAATGCCGAGAAATCGTTTGTGCTCTCTTTGGTGTTTTGCTTAGCGCGTCTGGACGAGCCGCCCAAAGAGTATTTCGAGTCCCGGACGTGGCGCGGCATCTACGTCATCGTCATACGATTAGTAGTGCACTTGATATCACAAGCTGTACCGTATCAGGAACGTTCTTGAACTCACCTTGCCCTTGTCCGCCCCACCTCGACCACCGCGTCCACCGCGCTCCCCACGCTCTGCTCGGTCCTCCACAGCGTGTTCCACCGAGATATCGAATTCGCCATCGTCCTCGCCAACATCCATACCCTCCTTCCGTTCTGCAAATCAAAAATGAATCAGTGAATGATCGAACATGAGGGCGTCGCCCGGGATCCCACTCACTCCGCTTGATACCCTGCACGCGGTCCTGGAAGGTCTTCTTGTCCTGCTCTCTCTGCTTGAGCTTCTCGTGCTGGATCTGCTTGCCGAACTTTTTGAGCTCGCGTTGCTTCTTTGCCGCTTCGGACTTCTTGATTCCTTGCCTATAGGGTGGAGATTTGGGGTGAGCTATCGTACTGTGATATGGACTGAGAACGGTCACTCACGACTCCTCGACCAGCTTGCTTCGCACCCTCTCCATGTGCTCGTCGGACTTGACCATCTCTGCGTAGTAATCTCCAGGACGAGAGAAGGGGATGTCGTGCTTGGCAGCAAGCTTTTTGGCTTGAGGTACGCAGTCAAGAGCGATCTTGTAGCTGTGATATCGTCAGTACGAGCGCGACCTAACTCAGTACGGTAAAGACCTGAACTTACAAAGCCATCTCTCGTTGCAGATCTGCAAGATGGATATAGTCAGCTTATCACGGAAGCGCTTTTTTGTTGCCTACGCACCATCGTTCGCGTCCGCTTCGACCTTGTCCTTGGTGGACAAGACAAGCGTCTCAGGCCAAGGCATGTTGGTGACTTTGATTGCGTCCGTCACAAGTCGCATGGCAGGCTGCAAGAAGCGATCAGACTTCAGTACTGCTTTCTGAATCGCATGACGACGAAAGCCTCCAGCCTACCTTGTTATTTATGGTCACTTTGCGTTGGGGAACTGCATCCTCGTCGACTGAGACATCAGAACCCAAACCATCGAGCGAGATCGCATCGTCATCTGCTCGCTCATCAACGATGGTGTTGTCGAGCGGGACCTGTGATATGTGTCAGCTCTCGTACCTTCCCGACAGGCTTCATCGAGCTGACCTCCTCGTCATCGTCTTCCTCCTCATCCTCGCTCTCGTCAGAGAGAGCTTCCTCGCCAGACACCATCTCTTCGTCTTCCTCGTCGTCATCTTCCTCATCTTCATCGTCCTCGCCATCCTCTCCGAGCACTGCCAGCTCATACTCGTCAAGATCTTCTTCATTGACGAGACCCATCAACCGTTTCAAGCCCTCCTCGCTAACGCCGTTCGCATCTTCGTCCTCATCTTCACTGCTCTCTTCCTCATCAACTTGGTCGACTTTGACCTTTTTCGCTGGAGCAGGCTTTGCGGTCGATCCGGAAGCCTTGGCTTTGCCCTTGGGAGCTGGAGCCTGAGCCTTCCGCGCGTCTTTCTTGCTCAATATGACCATGTTGTATGACTCGATGTAAATTGTCAATGATACAGAGTTGTGCAAAAATCAAAACTGTTAATCAAGTCAACTTTCAAAATTCTTTCATAACACGGACCTGAGCTTAACCGGTGTCTTAGACAGTGCCACATTCGGCATTTCAAGGGATTACTCTCGTTGGCCCCTCGCCGCTCACCTGCCTGCTTGCTTGCTTACTTTACTTTGAGATATCTCTGCTAAATGCTTTAATGGCGTGCATACTTGTATTCTCACTGTCTCAGATCCGCTCGTGCTTCGTACCGCCTGTTCCCGGCTCTCTGCACCACCTCGGCCGCACGACCGAGTCAGTCCTGATCAAAGCTTCAAGCTCGCTCCGCCGGCTCCAGCTTCGAACAGCTCTAGGTGTCGCGAGACAAGTGCGCTGAACTGGAAAAGCGCGTCAGGCATAGAGTGACAGCGGGCACAATGGATGCAGGTGAATATCTCTCTGCTTGCTGCATATATGTATACGTGTACACCGCTCCAACATGAATGCTTCTCCTCGACAGACCAGGACTACGTGGACGTGTCGGCGTCCCAGCAGGCGGCCGACGACGGGTTCGCCTATGAGCCGAATTACGACTACTCGCAGGATGACGGTGAAAAGGTAGTTCTAGAGCAAGATGGAGACTACAAGTACGATGTAGATGGGTATGAGGAGGAGCCCATCAGTCAGGAAGATTATTGGACAGTCATCAACTCGTTCTTCGATGAAAAGGGTTTGGTCCGACAACAGCTCGAATCCTTCAACGAATTCGTCGAGAATACCATGCAGGAGATAGTGGATGACCACTCGAAGTTGACCCTGGATCAATTCACGCAGTACACTGGTGTGGCAGGCGACGAGACAGTAAGTTGTTCGAATTGATGACAGTACGCTTTGACGAGAAGCTGATGAGATGGCTTTCAGCGGCGATACGAAATCACATTCGGGCAAATCTATCTCGCTCGTATCATGCACATCGAAGAGAATGGCCAGAGCACTGTCTTGTTTCCGCAAGAAGCGCGTTTACGAAATCTTACCTACTCCGCTCCGCTATATGTCGATATCAAAAAGAGGACGCTCACAGCGTCAGGTGTTGAGGACCCTATCGAGACAGATTGGAAGCCGGCGAGAGACGCCAACGGAGATATCGAGAGCACCGAGGAGGAGAAGGCAGCTATAGGAAAAGTGTGTTTGCTATACTCCAACTTGTTGCGTGTATGCGTAGCTGACTATCGATCCCAGGTGCCTGTCATGGTCAAATCCGCTTACTGTTTGCTGAACAATCTGAACGACACCCAACAATACGAGATCGGCGAGTGTTCATTCGACCAAGGCGGATACTTTATCATCAGTGGATCGGAGAAAGTATTGATAGCCCAAGAGAGAATGGCGGCGAACCACGTATTCGTCTTCCTCAAAGCTTCTCCTGCGCGATTCACATTCTTTGCGGAGATCAACAGTCAAAAGGAGAAGGGTGGAAAGGTCGCGGCGCACACTGAAGTCAGACTGTACCCCAAAGCTGCTGGAACGGTGAGTCCCTAGCGATGCCCTCCGACTGGTAGATAGCTGATCTCTGATATAGACTGGCGGTGTTATCCGAGTTTCCTTACCGTACACCAAAGTCGATATTCCCCTCGTCATCGTCTTCCGTGCGCTTGGTATCGTGCCAGATCGCGATGTCCTTGGACATATCTGCTTTGGTCCCAATGACGACTCTCTGTTGGAGATGCTGCAGCCGAGTATCGAGGAGTCATTCGCCGTACAGGACCGAGATACCGCCCTGGACTTTATCGGTCGACGCGGTCAGCAGGAGAAGGCGCCCCGTGCACAGCGTCAAAGAGCAGCTTTCGACATTCTCCACAAGGAGTTCTTGCCCCATGTCTCGACCTCGGAAGGTTTCGAGTCGAAGAAGGCATTCTTCTTGGGTTACATGGTGCACCGATTGTGCTCGGCAGCATTAGGACGAAGAGAGTTGGACGATCGAGATCATTTCGGGAACAAGCGATTAGATCTTGCGGGGCCGTTGATGGCGGAGATGTTTGGCGTCGTGTTCAAGTCGTTGAGAGAGAACATGTACAGATACTTGAAGAGAGTGAGTGACATGCTGTCTGAATAATGCTTATTTTGCAGTGCGTCGAAACAAACAAACCCTTCATCCTGAACTCCGCCATCCGTCCAAACACCGTTACAGACGGTCTCAAATACGCACTCGCTACTGGTAATTGGGGTCCTAGAAATAACACTCGCGCAGGTGTGTCGCAAGTGCTCAACAGATACACATTCGCGTCCACGCTTTCGCACTTGCGCCGAACAAATACGCCGATTGGCCGAGACAGTAAAGCGGCGAAGCCCCGTCAATTACACAACACACATTGGGGTATGGTCTGTCCCGCCGAGACGCCAGAAGGAGCTGCGTGTGGTTTGGTCAAGAATCTCGCGCTCATGTCGTACATCTCGGTCGGATCGTATTCTGCGCCAGTCATGGAGTTCTTGGAAGAGTGGGGATTGGAGGATCTGTCAGAATACCAATACGCGCCGTCAGCCACGAAGATCTTCGTCAATGGTGTTTGGATGGGTATCCACCGCGATGCGCCGACATTACACTCGAACCTGCTACAAATGCGTCGCGGCGGTCAGCTCAAACACGAAGTCAGCATTGTCCGCGATATCCGAGAGAGGGAACTACGACTCTTCACTGATGCAGGACGAGTCTCTCGGCCATTGTTCATCGTTGATACTCCCACGCAATCGATCAAGCTCAGAAGAGAGCACCTCGATCGTATCGAGGAATTGAATGACGAAGGTATCACAGGAACAGCCTGGGAGCAGCTGCTATCAGAAGGAATAGTGGAGTACGTCGATGCAGCGGAGGAGGAGACGATTCTGATTGCTATGACTGGCGAGGATCTGGAGAACGCTAGGAAGATGTCAAGCAAGCAGGAATTGGTCACGGCCCAAGCGGCACATACCCTGGAGTCCTTCGATCCAGCAGCGAGAATAAAGAGCTCGATTTGGTCGAAGCACTACACACATCAGGAGATCCACCCAAGTATGATCTTGGGTGTTTGTGCAAGCATCGTTCCCTTCCCCGATCATAACCAGGTGAGTGATACCAAGAAATGCCTTGTCGAGTAAATAGCTGACAACGCATCCAGTCTCCTCGTAATACGTATCAGTCAGCGATGGGCAAGCAGGCAATGGGCGTCTTCCTCACCAATTACCAACTCCGAATGGACACTATGGCGAACATCTTATATTATCCTCAAAAACCGCTTGCCACGACTCGATCAATGGAATACCTCAAATTCTCACAATTACCAGCTGGTCAGAACGCAATCGTCGCGATCATGTGTTACTCGGGTTACAACCAGGAAGATTCCGTCATCATGAACCAAACGTCCATCGACCGCGGCTTGTTCAGATCATTGTACTATCGATCATACACGGACACGGAGAAGATGAAGGGTATGACTAAATCCGAGACGATTGAGAAGCCGGATAGGAATGAAACGCTGCGGATGAAAATTGGCTCAAGCGATCGATATGCCAAGTTGGACGTGGATGGTTTGGTCAGCCCTGCGACCAACGTCAACGGTGAAGATATCCTTATTGGCAAGACAGCACCGCTACCCGAGGAAAGCGAAGAGCTGGGTCAACGAACGCAGTTGCACCAGAAGAGGGACATCTCCACCCCGCTGAAGAGCACGGAACAAGGTGTTGTCGACCAGGTCATGCTTACTGTCAATGGCGAGGGCCACAAATTCGTCAAGATCAGAGTGCGGTCCACTCGAGTTCCTCAGATCGGAGACAAGTTTGCCTCTCGACACGGACAAAAGGGTACGATCGGTATCACGTACAGACAAGAGGACATGCCCTTCACCGCCGAAGGTCTTACACCGGATATCATCATCAACCCGCACGCTATTCCCTCGCGAATGACAATCGGCCATTTGGTCGAATGTCTCTTATCGAAAGTATCCACGTTGACAGGATCCGAAGGTGACGCCACGCCATTTACCGAATTGACCGTCGAGGCTGTCTCAAAGCTCCTCCGGTCAAAGGGATATCAATCGAGAGGATTCGAAGTCCTGTACCACGGTCACACTGGACGAAAAATGCAGGCGCAAGTCTACTTTGGTCCCACGTATTACCAGCGTTTGAAGCACATGGTCGATGACAAGATCCACGCGCGAGCTCGAGGACCCCTCCAGATCTTGACCAGGCAGCCTGTGGAAGGTAGAAGCAGAGATGGTGGATTGCGTTTCGGAGAGATGGAGGTCAGTACGGCCTTCGTTGATAAAAAGTATTGAGCTGACATAGTTTGCGGTTGTAGCGAGATTGTATGATCTCGCACGGTATCGCCGGTTTCCTCAAAGAGAGGATGTACGGTGAGTAGCGGTGGTTTCCTTTTACAATCGAAGAAGCAGACTGACGTACGATGGGACATGTAGACTCGTCGGACGCATTCAGGATACACGTCTGCGACATCTGTGGTCTCATGGCAGTGGCCAATCTGAAAAAGCAGGAATTCTACTGCTCAGTATGCAGGAACAGCACTCAAATCTCACAAGTGTACATCCCATATGCTGCCAAGGTGTGTAACTTCCACTTTTTACTTTTGACGGAAGGATGTTTGCTGATCAGAGTATTGTTATGTGTTATAGTTGCTCTTCCAAGAGGTAAGTTCGCGATGGCGGTCACGGCAGGTTTTGATTATATTGAAGTGACGCTGATGATTTTCGTGATTGCGCAGTTACAAGCAATGAATATCGCGTGAGTGTCATGAAGCGCTATGATGAGGGCAATGCTGATTGCGATTGATTTGCAGATGTCGAATGTATGGCGATATGGAGTGAGCGATTTGGTAGCGCGTATTGCATGCGTATGGTAGATTGTTCAGCGGGTCGGGGCTCGTCTCCGATTGAGACCAGTGTCATGTGCCTCGCGTGCCGAGTTGGTATCGGCGTGAAACGCGACGAAGTTACACATATTATAGCATCATGCATCATGGTTGGCAGCAGCCGTAGCAGCCGTAGCAGCCGTAGTCATAGCAAGCGCACTCGGCAGTCTAAAACCTATACATTGTCGGCGCACCGCGTCGGACGTGAGACAGCTGAATCAATCGAGGGTCAATGGTATCAGCGAGGGAAGGGAAGGAGTAGCCTAGTAGGCAGGAGTCAAAACTACCCCGTCAGACAAAATTTTCTGGTTCTGGCTGTTCACTCGTCCTCGGACTGGACCAAGTGGGACTAGTGCTTCCGTCATTCAGTGTTCGTCTTCTTCAGCTATGTCCCACTCCCAGGTACTGGTCGATAGCGAGCTACGAAGGCTAGGTCCGTGCGCCGTGCGCCGTGCCACACTCGACGTCCAAAGTCATCTGTCCCTGTGACATGGCGAATACTATATTGACTAGCAGTCTCATACCCATTTGTCTGCTGCTGCCCACATGCTGCTGCACTGGTATCCACAACGAGTATCCACAACGAGTGACTCTCAGCATGAACAGCGAAGCTTGAATACTGCACATTGGTATATCTGCATGATATCTCGTCCAGGACACGCTCACCGAAAAAGAAGAAAAGAAAAGAGGCACAGCGCACGGACCACCTGTCAATGGCCTGATCCAACGCGAATGTAAGCCTTGTAACCTCGACCCGAGGGAAGACCTGTATATGCATAGGAACAAGCATGAGCATAAGAACAAGAACAAGACGTTATCCCCTTACAGCTCATCTCATCGCACATCTCTCTTTACCTCTTCCTTCTGCCTTCGTCCTTTTTCTCCTCCACCGTCCCAGCCACATACCGTCCATGCACCTCTCACCCCACTCAGCCAATCCGCAATCCACAGAACCGAACACTTATCCCCCGACACCCGAGTCGGCCATGGCGGACTGGATTTACCAGGTCCGCCCGACACATCTCGACCTCAATGTGAGTCTATTCTCACGATTGTACCAAGTTCCAAGTCTCGACCATGATATTATTCATCCTGCCCATCCAATTCTTTCAATGCTCTATCTCGCTCGTTTTCCACTGCTACCCTCGCCCTCGGTTTCCATCACAAATCCGACCTGACCTTCTCACACGACGACGTTCTTCCTCCTCGACTCTGGTGCGCCACTCGCCCGTCTCCGCATGTCAACGTAAACCACTCTTCGTTCTTCTGTTCCCATCGACTGATGCACACCCGTCACATACTCTCTCCTTGCAGATATACGAGATCAAGCTGTGCGCCAACACAGCCACGCCCACAGTCATAGGCCAGCCACACCAGCTTCTCATGCTACGTACTCTGTCCTTCCAAGCAATATGCGAACACTGGCACCAGGACTTGAGCATCCCGACTCCTCTCAATGAATGGCAGTGAGTGATAATCCTGTTGACCAATGTACACCTACTGACTTTCCCCGTCGAGACACCATGCTGATCATCGACAACGCATTCGTTATTCGTTGCGATATCCCGCAGGTTCTTCTACTACCCGCAAGGCACACCCAACCCGCTTCCCATCGGTTATGTCCCACCGCCACTCAACCAAGCCAAATTGATCAAAGGATACGACGTGAGTTCACTCTGCCTTCCGTCCGCCGGCGTGATCAAGGCTGATTGTATCATGACGCACCGCCTGTCGCTGGCCGCTGGTCGCAGACACCTGAATGGCTCCACATGAACGATGAGAGGGCCTACATCTTCTGCCGGCATGTCAATGTGATCTTGGCAGCACCGCCGGATCAGCCGGTGCAGTAAGCTCATCGACGGTACGAGCCGAAGGTTGTCTGTATTGTGATTTGTCTCTGTCTTCCTTGGCCATATCATAGGTCAGAGGGCATTAGTCAGTATGGCAGATCGACGAAAAGTAACTTGATGATGTATTTTGGTTCGTGTAGGGAGAGACTCGTCCAGCGAAACGAAGTAAAGCTCGAATGGCGGATGTCGACATCGCTGCGACATCAGCCAACGCCGTCGCTCTTTGGCATAATTCCAGTCTCCACCAATGCACCATGAATCGCTGCGGGTCTCAAATTCGAGATCCGAGATCAAATGCATACAATCATCTATCTTGGCATCTTCTCAAGCGGTCACTGCAAATTTGGCGGCAGCCTCGTCGAACGCCTTGCTCTTCTCGGCGAGGTCTACAGCGAAAGGATGGGTAGGAGCGGACGAAGCGAGTTTCCTAGATCAGAAATACACATCAGTATTTTTCTCCCCTCCAAAACAGGAAGCTCGTGTGGTTGCGTCGCTTGAACTCACTGTGCGAAACCCTCTATGCCCAACGAAGTTCCAACGGAAAGTATGTCCCCGTCCGACGCCCCATCTTCGCGCTGCTGCGCTTCGATAATGTCCGCCTTGGCTTCGTCGATGTGGCCAAGGAGGAAGTGCGCCGCTGCGTGTGACGCGAGGACAGGTGCAGTGCGGCCTGAAGGAAGTTGGTATAGTTCCTCGTAGAAGTAGTAGGATTGGTGCAGAGGTCGCGAGCCCTGCGGATGTGTCATATCAGCGGACACGTTCACTGGTCATCGACTCAAAAAGGGAAGAAGGACAGAGGGGAGATGCTCTCATACTCACAGTCTTGAGGCCGATCCACGCCTCGATGGCTTGCACGAGCGTCGAGTCGTTTCCGATCCGTTTGGCAGAGTTGTATGTGGATTGAGCGAGATCGCGGCGGTCGAGCGCGAGGAGGAGTTGGACGAGGAGGGCGGTGCTGCAAGCGTGCGTGAGTCAGGTGGGTTGCGTGAAAGGGGTGCGTGGGAGATATAACTCACCACTCGAGGTCGTCCCGCGCTGCGCCCTCCGTCAGCGTCGCCACAGCCTCCTCCACCTCGCCCTCCCTGAAGAACATGGTGGCCGCGACGACCCTGACCGTGCTCTCCTGCTCCAGATCGTCCCCGCCCTCAATCTCCAACAATATATCGCGCACCGACTCCACCGCGCTCTCCTTCTCCTCCGGCGACTCGGGCGAGGAGAGATAGGTCGTGAATGCCAGCACGGCTTTTGCTGAGGCTGATTCGGCAAAGGGCGTTAAAACGCTCGCGGCAGCGTCGGTCTCGGCTGGGCTCAAGGCGAGGTGCGAGCGCGCAATGTACAGCGCGCGATGTAAGGAGCTTAGGTCGTCTGGCTCGCCTTGGCCGTACGAGGACGCTTCGGCGATAGCAGCTAAGCACATCATATCGCAGTGTCAGAATTTCCTCTCCCGTTTCTGTTCATGCACCAGCATTGAGATACGCGACACTCAACGCACCCTTGTACGAAGCTGCAATGAAAAGCAAGAATGTGAGCTATAGCTCGCAATAATGACTTATGTAGGAGCTCACCCTGGTAGAACAGCTGCTTGACGTGGTATAACGGGTCCGCTTCCATCTTGACTGTGTAGCTCGGAATTAGTCGTTGGTTACGAAAGAAACAAAACGTAGATCACTAAAGTCGAATACAACACCACTAGCAGCAACAACACTCTCAACGCGAGGGTGAAGTAACCGTGACGTTACGACGTGGTCAAGACGCGAGTGTGGCACTTTTGAAGACTCAAGCTTACAATGAATGAGAGAAAGGTAATCTAATAATGCATGCAATGCTGAGATACTCATGCTACCAATACAATGCTAAGCGAACGCGCCAGAATCTATCTATATACAATGTCCGTCTCCTCTTTCTTCGAGCTGGGCCCGTCTCTTATTGATATTACGATCCCCGTTCGGCCTCGGAACCGCTTCTCAGAAGAATATCGGTTCGGGCTTCATCGTCGCGCCAGGTTTCAGTGCTCTTAATCTCGCATCGACGCGATCTTTCTCCTCCTACATAATACCATGTCAGTCTACAGCTGAAACCTGAAGGCACGTATTGATGACTCACCTCGGTCAATGGCCCACACATTTCAGGATGACAAGGGTAATATACCCCGTTCACCCTCGTGTAGGCGGTTTCGTACAGATATTGCAGACGCCTTGCCAAAGCGGGATGCGACGGTGCACAAACTACTTGCAAGTCAGCCCGTGCCCTAACTCTCTCGGGTAGGAATAGAAAGACGCCCACTCACCATCTGTAACTTGCTTGGCCCAGATGAAATACGCTTGAATACGCTTAATACCCCATCCGACTGGCGGGCTGCGTCGTATTGACTCGAGGTTGTGCAATTTACTGCACAGACAGCACAGTACGATCAGCCTTCATGATGGTGGATGATAAGTCTCTGAGCCACTCACTCGGCCAGCTTGACCTGCTGTGCTTCGCGAGACTTGTATGGCGCGTTTTGCAGTTGCTCAATCTTCCGTTGTTGGCCCGTAAGAGTGTTGTCGTCAGTACATTCCTGCTCCAGCGGGTCAGCCAACGGGCAATCGCAGATACGGAGATATAGCTAATCACCTCGACGATCCTCGCTACGTCTGTCCCAAATAGCTGGGCGATCTCCTCTGCAAGCATGGTCAGCTGATTGCATCGGCAACGATTGCAGCCCATCAGCTCACCAATAGTCGTATGCGTGTCTTCGACTGTATCATGCAGGACCGCCGCTTGGAGCACTCTTACATCAGTGATCCCAGTTGTGGAGAGGAAGTTGGCTACGGCCTATGATACACGCAGCAAGAGTTTAGCAATGTCTTCAAGTGCTCAACAACCGAGAGAAACGCACGATTGGATGATTGATGCTAAACAGAGGTCAGCGTCGATAATACAATAATTCAGATACGACTCACTATGGTGACTGATCCACGTCCTTCCGTCTCTGGCACGAGTGTTTCTACGAGCCAGCATTCATATTAGCGAAAGGACCATGTATCGCGAATCAGATAGCTACCCACCCGCGCGGCGAAATCGATAGTACGCATAAGCACAGCCAACTCATTCTCGCCCTCGTATCGACCTAGTCTCTGGAGATCGACGTCGGACTGACTCCGACTCATGGGCGGGGACGGGGTGAATGTTTTAGCAGGGGGCGTAAGCGCTAGATCCAGTTCTGCTCTGTGCATTCTCGGGCTCGTGAGGTGGGGGTGATACGCTCTGACATCTAGTAAGAGCTGGTTGGAGGGTACGGTCTCATCGTCCCCGGCCCTGTGCCCCTTTCCATTGCCATTGCCATTCCCATTTCGGCCAGTGTCGGAATGAGCGTCAAAGGTCATCGACCCAGGAATCGGCGAAGGTGCGGAAATGGTCGAATCTGAGTACTCCATACCAGCCTTGCTCGAACGGAGTTTCCGCCCCTGTGCGCAGGACGACGATCCCGGCGTCGAAGTGGATGAGGAGGTGGATGCGGCGGGAGTGGGGGGCAGGTCGAATTTGATAGGTGACATGGTGGAGAGGGCTGTCGATGCTTGTGTAGGGTGGGTAAGGGGCGTTGTGTGCTCAGAGAGCGATGAATGTAAGACGGAGGCGAGGGCGAAAGCGAGGGAGAAGAGTGTGAGAACGAAGAAGACTCTGCGGCAAATCGTTGTCGTTGTCGACGTAGTTGGTATCGTCGACGTTGTTATCGTTTTGATAGTCGTCAAGCAGTCTAGTAGTCGTAACTCTGCTAGAGCAGACTATCCGGTGGCAAGATATCGCTGAACGAACGGAGAAGGGAAGGTGATAGGCAGCGGGCAATAGGCGGTAGTCGGATAAGCGGAGTCCGAGCAGATCCTGTATCGCTCAAGTGTGTTATGCGTATCCCAGATCGTCTGCTAGATACTTGCGACACTGGATGATCAGGCCGTTGAGGTACTTGGGACGTTCTTTATGGCTGTACCGTCTTCCAGCGGTCCAGCGGGTTCAGCGGGTCCAGCGGGTCGAGCCGGGAGTAGCGAGGCGAGGGGGTATACCGTTTCGCCGAATATCGATTTTGGATAGTCGCGTAGCCCCACTAGTCCCTCGAAGTTTCTCTCTGTTCGTGCTTGAAGGATTTCTTACACGCTGAGACGAGGGTGGTGGTATTGGTAGCTGTACTTGTGAGAGCGCCAGTGTTGATACTGTAGGTGAGATTATGCTGTACGAGTGAGAATAATTATATGCGATTTGTAAAGTTTGAATCAGTGTTCGCACTTCGCACTCTCAGTTGGCGTGGGTGGGTGGAGAAATGACGTTAACAGTGACGTTGAATGCTTCCGAGCCAATCTCATTCCACTTATATCTTACAATCCCACACTAGTAACCTCGTCGTACAATAGTCTCATAATTCACAATTCGTATTCATCTCGTGTCTGCTACATGATTCATGGATGGGAGGATGGGCTGGGGATACACGTATCTTGAGTCTCAAGCTTTCTTGCTGGCTGCCACTGCTATCGCTGCTGTCCATATATACAAGTTCTCAGACAGCATCTGACAGGGTCTGACCTTGTCCGACATTGTCCGACGATCAAACGTCGAATGCCTCGCTCCTCCATCCCTCGCTCTTGCTCTCCCTCTTCTGCTGCTCCTTGGCCTTGGCACTGAGCTCATCCTTCTCCTTCTGAGCTTTGCCAGCTGCGTCCTTGGCCTGGCCCTTGAACTGGTCAGCGGATCCAACTGCGCGGTTCGAGACAGCCGATGCCTGCGCCTTGAGCTTCTGGCGCTGAGTGTTGGAGACGTCTCCAGGAGGCTTGTTGGGGAAGAGCTGCGCATCGTAACAGAAATGATCAGCTATACATCTAATGTTGAAGTCGAACCACACTCACATCCTCGTCGACGCCAATGTGCAAGACGTATTCGCCATGCCTGCCGTACTTGACGACTCCCTTGGATCCCAACTTGGTAGGGCCAGAGGTCGAGGATTGAGGGAAGATCGAGTCGGAGAAGACCGCGTTGATGAAGTTGACTGCGGTGGGCTTGGCGTTGGTGGCGGCGATGGCCCGTTGCTGGAGGCCGTACATCTTGAAGTCGGCAACGCGCAGGTACTCTGCAATCTGGGCCTCGAGAGCGGCAGTGAGGTTGCGCTATGAACGACAAGTCAGCTAGCTGCAGGTACTGACCTATCAAAAGCTCACCTTGACGAAGGCCTTGATGACGGGTCGTGCGAACCAGACAGCGAGCCACTTGTTGTTCTTAGAGATCTGGAAGTCGAATCCGTTGATCCAAACGGTCACATCCTTGACAACAAAGAAGGTCTCCTGGTCCTCCTCACTAGCGTTTTCAAGGGTCACATCGAAGCTGATGCCTTGAGGGCCGAACTGGATGTCAAGGACACCCGAGTCCTCGAAAGGCAAAGCGCCGCCCTTGTAGTTGACCCAGAAAGCGATGTTGGATGCTTGGAAGTGGATGCCTTCCACACGCAGACGAACAGACGCGTCGTACTCGGAAGCATCTACTCCGTTAGCTGGGTTTCGGTGCTGCACACTCACAAGTCGCATAGCCCTGCGTGAAACGAACGTCGTTGTGCTGGACGAAGCGGACTTTGTCAGGGATGAATGAAGCGGACTCGAGCTTCATGTCGTCGATAACAAGGTCGACGTCTGCACACAAATCAGCCTTGTTTCAGACACGTGGGAGATGGCTTACCCTCTGACTTGAACTCCACTCGAGGAACCGGAATCTCCTTGATCAGGCCAATCAACCTGGGAAGGAGGACATCCGCGAAGTCCCTGTACAATCCTTCGCCGTTGACCTTGAGACTGCTCACGCCAATCTTGCCCGCGGTAGTGAGCGATTGACCTAGCTCGTCGATTGCTTGGACCAGCCTGTTGGTAGGAGCGTCGTTCTTAACACCGTTCACAAGGCCCTCGAGCTGCTTCTGCAGCTCTCCTGCGTCCTCCTTCCACTGCGGGTTCTCAGAGAGGAGCGACTGCGCATCGTCGTACAACTGTCCGGCCTTGCGGTAAGCGCGCTGCGAGACCACGTAGCCGGGTTGGTAGAGCAAACGGTCGAAGTAAGCGTCGAGTTCGTTGAAGAATGCAGAAAGCTTTTCGTCGTTCTTGACGTCTTCGGCAGCCTGAAAGAGAGATCAGCAGTGCTTGATGTCTTCTGGGTATTTCAGCTCACCTTTTGGGCGGCACTGATGACATCATCGAGGGACTTGTTTGAAACCTTCTCGGCGAAGGCCTTGAGGTCTCGACCGGCTTGTTGGACCTTTTCGTCTTCGTCGTCGATGTCAGACTTCTCTTTGGTCTCGTCGAGCGCAGCCTCCGCCTTGTGAGCGTACTTCTTAACAAGGCCGACTAGACCTCCCAGAGCGCGTTTGTACTGAGGGTCGGATTGGGCTTGCGTCACAACCTGAGTAGGATACAGTCAGCACACGGGAAGAGTCCTTGTAAGGCAATTATTTACCTCCTGAAGCCTTTGGATGAGTCGGTCGCGAGCTTCGTCGCCCTCGGGCAACTTCTCGTCGAAGTACTGCTTGGCATTCTCCAACTCATCCCAGATACTCTCCCTGACTTCACCTTGGAGCTTTCCGCTCGCTGCGCCCTTGGCGGTAGCTTTGCCCTTCTTTTGCAGGCCGTTAAAGTCAACGCCGTCCTTGCGTTCCTGCTCGCTTGGGCGAGACTTGTCCGCAGCTTGCTTGGCTGCGTCGGCGGCGACTGATGCTGCGTCGGCGAAAATGTCACGAGTGAGCAGGATGACTTCGGATCCGAGTTGACGGAAGGCGTCGTTGGTGGCGATCAATGATGCGATGGTGCGGAAGGACTCAATTGCGCGTTGAGCGTCATTTGACATTTCCTTCTGAGAAGGAACATGGCCGGAAGCGGTGTTGACGTCGACATCGACATCTGCGGTGGCGGCGTTGTACTAAACCATAAGGTCAGCGTTGTTACCCAGACTTGAGCTGAGGTCGACTTACGAAGAAGTTCTGCAAGATATCTGAGTCGTTCTTTGCATCTCCCCAGTCCTTGGCTGCGCGCAGGACACCCTTGAGGTTCTGGAAGACTCGTTGGCCTTCTGGGCCAAGGCGTGCTGTGCGCGAGTTGGGTCCTCCGGCGGCTTTGAGGGTGTCTGAGTCGAGGACGAGTTGAATCATCTTGGAGATTTGCGATTGGGACCTGTACGTTACTGGGTGTAAGCGTGCGCAGCGAGTGAGGGGTTAGACGACGCGCGTCGTCTCAGAGGCAGGCCATGGTGACTTGGGTGGCGCAGGGTACATAGGAGAACGAGTGGAGAGGGGTGCGAGGGGACTCACGGTAACTTGCCCGCGCCGAGGGCGCCGGTCACTTGAGCGAGTTTGATCCTCTGTTCTTTGCTTGGAACGGCATTCTCGACCTCTCGTCTAGTGCTGCCGGACAAGAGGGGCTGTGTCTCTGAGGAAGACATGGTGGGGAGGTTGGATGCTGCTGTGTTTGAGCGAGTGAGGGGGATGCGTGCTTGGAGGGTCTCTATGAGTGTTGAAACGACAAAGCTCATCTGGTCAAGAGGGAAGAGGAAGAGTGCAAGGGGCTAGTTGAGTAGGGAAGATGATATATGCCATGACGGAGCGGCGGCGTCATGTTCATGATAGGATTGTGTGCTTTGATGCTATGCTTTGCCACGCGGTCAGGTCAGGTCAGGCGGATGTTCTCGTAGCATGTCATGGATGATGACGCCAGATTCCTGATCCATGCCAGCATGACGTAGTGCGAGTGCGTGCGGGAGTGGGTGTGGAGAAACAAATAGAAATATGCTTGACTGCGGGGCGTCCAAGGAAGTGCACCAAGTGCACGTGCTCTGTGCTCAATCGTGGGAATTGACCGTGTGGGTCTTCACATGTTAAAGGAGATCGCTTTTGATGGTACTGTACAGCTATGACTCGATACTGATACAACGTATATACAGTGCTTGGTATAATCCTATGACACTCTAAGCAAATCTGGAATTCCGCTGGAGCACCCTCACTTGTCGTCTTTCCACCTGCCAAAGAACCTATGGTGCTAGAATCAGCATATAATGCTCACCCTTGGCAGACACGTAGCAGCTACTCACCCATGCCACACGACCTTGTCCTCCCCTTGCCATCCCTCTGACGCATCGGCCCTGAATGAGTCCGCAGGCATTATACTGTGGGAATATACCATATATCATATCATCAGCGCTCCATATATGGCTCGACGAGGTGCCGACGCTCTAGTTGAGGAAGATAAGAGAATAGAAGCGAAGCAGTACTCACACTACATCTCCTATTCGCACGGAATGGGAGATCCCAGAGATATCCGTGGGGTGCACTCCGTATCGTACGAGCAGGTATCGGAAGACTGCGTCCGTACTGTATAATAGTACTTAGTAAGCGACAGTACTCTTCTCACCGAGTGTAAATGCTTGAGCGACTTACAATACGCCCGGCCCTGTCCAATCAAGCTACGAGTGCAAGTAGAAGTAAAACACTCAGCTCGAGCTCGTATTGTTGTTTAAGAATCGACTTACAACGCCTGGTGCGTCCTCGTTCCCCTCTCGTACTCGTTTTGCCGTTCTGAGCGCTTGACCAAGAACGTCGAGCAAGACAGGATGTCCCTTCTTGGCCAGGATAGTCCACTGAACGAATTGGAGACCACGAGTGAACGTCTCCGCCCGCCAATCTGCCCCGGAGGCAGGACTGTCCTTCTCCAAAGATATAATCAATGACGGTTCGTCATCATCACTGTTCTGATCTGTGTATTGCGAACCTGTTCCTTCGGCGTCGTGGGCTAGGGAGAATAGTCGCGGTAAGGCGTCGAGGAGCGGGTCGGAGGATGGTCGTGTGGGGTTCTGAGCCCAATCTCGGATTGGACGAACGCAGGCGGTATCAGTGTCGGTATATATGCCTCCGTTGAGCAGTAGAACGAGGTATCTGGGCGCGAGAGCGAAGGCATCAGCACGGTTTAGTTCGCATATTGCATTGCTAGCAGGAAAGAGAAATTGGATACTAACCGGAACAAGTCGGCTCTAATGACACCTTTTTCTTTGGGCAGACCTTTGATCTCAGTGAGGATACCTTGTTCCGCACCAGAATCACTGGAGGTGCCGGAGCCAGGAGTACCGGAGGTACCAGGAACAATTGAGAAGCTGGCAGCCAGCCACTGATCAATCTCTTGATCATTGACGAACATTGTTGTCCAGTCCGGGTTCTGCGTGATCCACGATTGGAATTGGTCCGGCAGCTCTTCGGGCGAGAGCAGGTCGGTCGTGTAGATGTATTTCGGTATCCGTTCTGCGCGCTCGTCCTTCCGCGTTGGAATCAACGATAATTTGCTCAAAACGCTTTCGAGGGATAGGGGCGATAATTGTCCTCCACCATCCGTATTGGATGAAGTAGATTGATGGTCGGAAGAATAAGATGCGGGAGAAGCGAAGAATTCCTCGTACGTATCCCGCAAGTCGCGCGCGTACTTCTCCATCGTAGCATCCCGGAGATCGATCCCAAGGTCTTTCCTAAGCTGCCCAGCATCCACTCTCGCCGCGGACACCGCGATAGAGCTCGCTGCTGCATCGACTATATCTTGCAGGTTCACTTGTAGGTTTGCTGCCGAGCTAGTGTCTGATTGAACGGTGGAGTGCGCGTGCTTGGACGAGCTGAAGTGCCGAGAGAAGGAGGAGGAGGGGTTCGTGTCGAACAACGAGGGCAGGGCGAGGAATGAGAAGACTAAGAGGAGGAGGAGGAGGACGATGGCGCGTAGATTGCGGTTCATCGCGAGCGGCATTGTGCCGGACCTTTTTCGAAGGGGTCGGGCGGTCGGGGGGCAGAGCAATGAAAGTTCACCTTCTTTTGATGTTGCAAAGATTATGATGGGTAGTCGCATAAGATATACGAAAGTGATGGTGACGTTCCGCCGTATGATCCCATCATGGCCTGTGCCAGAACTCGAGTAGTTTAGCGAGTCGCAAAAAGCTATGATCTGCGTACAAGCAGGGTATAAGTGTAGCCGCAGCTTTGGCGAAATGCTTGGACGACAAAGTGGAAGGATCTGGTCGGGGTGACTGCGCAGCTGTGATCTGCGTAGTAGTCCAGTCGTACCTACATTATTTTGATATTTATACAACTCGTAAACAGTCAAATATCAAAAACAGTGTCGCAGTCTAATTCCGTAGTTATTTTTAGGCGACTATGAAACTGCTCACTGACTTGCTGTAACTTATACGAGTAGCATTGCTCAGATAGTACTCGCAAGAGTAGCTTCGAGCTGCAGCTGCCCATGGGCCCAGCTGAAAGCATGTCGTCCATGCTGCGTTATGGTCCTGTTCGTCATTGCTTAGCAGCAGATGCCAAAGGATAGGTGATGATCTCGATATTCAGGCACACGACCATGGCTTTGTCCCGACTGTATCGCATGGGGTCATTGTTGCGAGACCAGTAGGTGCAGCGAGATAGCAACGACGCATGGGCGCGACGCAACGAGGAGAATGCTCCGTCTTAGTACAGTATGCCCCCTGCGCGCCGAAGCCGTCCTCGGCGACGTACTGTGAAAGTGTCCATTCTTCGAGCTACACTTGACGTGAGAGATGGTGGGGGTTATGCAAGTTGCTTGCGCGCTTCAATACATTTACAGTGGAGATGCTATAGTACAGATTGGAACAACTCTCGCTATTCTTCCAATATCCTCGAATCCGCCCGACAAGAAGCCGTTCAGCGCCGCACTGCCAACGCTGACAGTGATGAAGGACGATCGAATTCTCCGTTCATTCCCTCGTCACCAGTCACCACCTGCAAACGCAGTGCACAGCGATTCTGTGCGGGATGTACGCTGCCTATCTCCTGAGTCCAGAGGACTTATTTGAGCTCAGTGAGTCGCCCCAGACGACCTCATCCTTTTCTCCAGCGTCCTACGGGGGTCAACCGATACCACCAAGCGACGAAGACATTACCCGATCATGAAATATCAGATGGAGTGACGATGGACGAAGTGGGGATGCAAGAGATCATAAGTACTATCAGCCTCCAATTATCCAGCCATTCCAGCGAAGACCGGGAAGAAGAACACTGGCACCGAGCGGAGGGGTAATATGAATGAACTCACCAATAATCGATCTTTCATCGTCATACTGCCTTCGCGCTGGCGCATGATCTTGTCCATCTCCTTCTTCAACTCGGGCGAGAGTTTCTACGATTAGCAGCGTATGTCAGTAACGTACTCGGATACAGTAGGTTCAGGATGATTCTCCAGTTTGAGGAGAATAGTGGAGGGGAAGGACAACTCCAGGAGCCGTCTGATAGTCGGGCACGGAAGAGATGATCGGTCGTTCACTCACGTTGTACAAGTCCTTTTCGTTCGGTACAGTAGCTGCAGAAAAATTGTCAGCATCGTAGCTGATGTTCAAATGTCATGGATGATACGTACCAGACATCAATCCGTACCCTCCTGCCAAGACTGCAATCACCAGACAAATCAGCATTGCCGCCTTCGTTGTTGCGGCAGTTGCGCGTCCGTCAGAGCTCAGTCGGTCCCTTATCCTGCGCTGTCTCCGTCTTCGAGTCGTATACGTATCGCACGAGCTGGCAAACACGATCGATACTCACGGACGGTAGTCATCGCCATCCATCTAATTTGATCAAAATCAGTCCTCGCTCGATCTCGACGTAAAGACGATGTGAACTGACCTTCCCCAAGCTATAGGCGGTGACATAGTTGTTCTATTCGGCTGTATTCTAGAGCTCAAGTCGAAGGCGTGCAAAGCTATACGTCAAACTTCAATTATAGTCTGCTAATATTGTTATTATTGTTATTGTCGATCTTGCAAGTCTTGGTGGACTGGAATGACTGGACAAATCAGAAATCTCGCGAATGAGCGACACGCAACGAGCGGCAACGTACAGATCTCCGTGTTTTCCCCATTGGGTAATTCGTAAATTGCACGTTGCGAATTCGGCAGGTCGGCACTTGGCTCAGTTCCAGGTTCCAGCGGCCAGTGGGATTTCTCACGCTACCGCGATCCCTACGTTGACCTCGGATGCATGCGTGCGTGCTCACGCACATGTCTTCTGTGCATTGTAGTTTGTGCTGGATTCGTATGCATGCCGAGTAGTACCACGAATATGGACTCTGACGCCAAGTGTTGAGCCATACTCACACACTCATACCCTTATAGCTGTGCTTTAGCCAACCCTAAAACGCTTATCTCCCAGTGCCACAAACCACTCCATAGCATAGGCAGTTTGATTGTTCCTCTCTCCACCGCACAGTAGTAGCGTACAGTGCAACTCGTTTTGCCCTCGTGACCATCACCATCACTCACATCACCCCGCTTCCCACTATTACTATTCATTCTCATCATCTTTTCTCTCTCACATCATCACTTTCCTTCTCATCGACATATCACTATCATTCTCAACCCTTATAGCTCAGTCTTACATACCCGCATCGAGCCCGGTGCATAGAACAGCCGCACTACAAGTGACAACCTCAGTGAGGCTTGCTGCTAAACCGCCTAAACCTCGGTTCTCCGGGTCATCACAATTCGACTCTCGTCTCGAGTCGCGAGTCTCGACTGGACACGCACAAAGCAAACCAACTGTTCATTCAACCTCTCGCTAAATCATCACTCAACGCGTTATTTCCGTTTTCTCTCACACACACACAACGACTGCTCCACTGGTAATCCGGTATCTCGCCTACTTCGCCTTCCTTTAGCCCGCTTGACATACGTACGCGCCTCCAGCTCAAGAACGCCTAAAATCGACTGGACAGAACATAGCATCACCAGCAACTACTATCACGCCCCACTCCACCTAGCAACCTACCAATAGATCCAGCCGCAATGCCCCCTCCTCCCCCCGCACCCCCCGTTTTCTACAGCTTTGCGGACAATGACGTTTTAGTCGGTGAGCATATTTATCTCACCTCAGCTCACTAATTGTTCGCTAAACATCTACACGTTCATTACAGACTCCCTGGCAAACTTCGTTGTGAAGGCTCAGCGCGATGCTGTTGACAAGCGAGGCAAATTCACCATTGCGTTGTCGCGAGGTTCCCTCGCTGCGAACCTTCGAGGACTCGTTGGGCAAGAGAACGTGCAGTGGGACAAATGGTAAGGTTTTTTCAAACAGTCTGCTCTCTCTGCAAAAGCTGATCACACTATCGTATGCAGGGAGATATTCTTCTGCGACGAAGCTGCCGTCCCCTCTGAGTCGGAAGATTCAAACTATCACTCCAATTGCCTTTCTTTCCTCTCGCACGTCCCCATCAACCCTTCCCAAGTGCACACCATCGACGAGTCATACCTCGACAACCTCGAAGAACTGGCGGACGAATACGAGAAACAACTCATTGGCCATTTCGCCGCTGCACACGCTGCCAGATACCCCACGTTCGACTTGATGTTACTTGGTATGGGGCCAGACGGAGAGACAGCAAGTCTCTTCCCCGGACACGAGCTGTTGACGGAGCGTGATGCGTGGGTCGCGTATCTCGAGGACGCTCCCAGAGGGCCGAAGAGAAGGATCACAATGACGTGGGTTGCTGCGCGAGCAATAAGAGAGATGTTTAAACTAACACCTCATTACAGTTTACCCGTGCTCACGCACTGTTATCGAGCTGTCTTTGTGGTCTCAGGAAACGAAAAGGCGGAGATGCTGCATCAGATCCTGGATCAGCCGGAAGTCGGTCTGCCCTGTTCACGCGTTCGGCCCGCGTGAGTCTTTACCATACCATATTTGCGGAATCGCGCTGATCATGCTTCACGTCGTTTCCCCTATAGCTCACCAGGCCTGGTGTTCTGGTTCGCCGACGCAGAGGCAGCGAGCCAAACCAAATACCCACCTACGACGTTCAGATGGATCGACAATGAGAAGGAGGCTGAAGAGGCCGTCGAAGCGGCGAAACGCAAATTGGCCAGGAGATTAGCCGAGGAGGCGGAACAACAATGATATCGTCACCCCTTACTCGACAGATGTCAAATGCCAATAGCAGACGTGCCTTTTACGGTTTGGAGGTAATGAGATTCCGCAAGTATCCGTGGATCTGGATGAGATAGATGATTGGGGTAAGTAAGATAGACGAATGCCGGCTGTTATATAGCGAGTATAGCGAGAATCGGGCTTGACGGAGAGCTCGAGCAGCGACTAGGTAGTCAGGCGATGACCTGAGATTAGGTTTCGGTGCTTTTCGATATCACGGCGACATATGCCAATCCATGTAACTCATGCTTATAATCTGTGGATGGAAGATGAGTCCATTGAGTGTTTGATCCGAGTGATGATACATGTTTTAAAACAGATGATATGACAACAAGCTTGTGAAGGTATACCGTTGATCGAGCGAAACGGCCTCAAGCAGACAAACTCCGTACGCAGATCCGTCATACGCACCTCCTACTCTCATACCGGGTTCTGATGCCAGAATGCAACACCTAATGCTCGCGCTCAGCTGGCCGATTAAGCTGACGAAGCCTCTCGCTCAGCTCCTGCTCTTCCACAACGTCTTCTCTCCTCGCACGCCGGTGCGAAGCAGGACTCCACACTACCGGCAGATGCGGGAGGGGAAGAAGCGATGGCTGGGGGGAAACAGCTTGTAGGGAGGGCGAAAGCGGTGTACTGGGTCTGGAGAGGGATAGAGCTGAAGTGGGCCGTTGGGGTAGTGGCGAAAGGATGGGTGGTGGTGTCGGTGGCGCTATTCCGTGAGATTGCGCTGAGGTAGTTGGACTTGCTGGTATTGGTAAAATCGAGGTCGAGGTCGAAGTCGATGGTGATGGGGATGACGAAAGTGTTTGGGTGTTCTCGATAAGACGATGTTTGGATGGACTGGTGACTGATAGCAGAGATGGACCGCGAGTGCTCAATCGCGGTCGTTCGATCTTGAGAGGGATGTCTAGATCCGGTACCTTCGCGCTGTCCCCAGCGATCCCCGGCAATAAATTCGATGACGGATGATCGATTCCACCGGAAGTTGCTCTATGCGGCTGGCGCCTCTGCTCAGAGTCCACTTGCACTCGCTTCCTCGCTGCCCATTTCCGCTTGACCATTTCCCATTCTTCTCCTCTGGTCGAGCCCAGACTACCAGGCGAGAAGCCAACAACCTTCTTGTCCAGAGGACTGTTGAATACTTGATTGAGGTCTTTGGCGGGAAGTGACGGGACGATTTCGTCCGTACGCTCAATACGGACCTTGTCCGCTGGATCGTGAGGCGAAGAGGTGAATACCACACGTATAGACTTTGAAAGGTAGTATGCCTTGCCCAGTGGAGGACTGGGCTGTTCGTCTTCGTTCGAAGAAGCTGATGAGCCCGTGCTGGACGGCGTCACGCGACTTCGACGAGTTGTAGATGACCGTCGACCATGAATACCATTGGGCGTTTTCGTATCATCAGACTCTGGGACACAGCAGAATTGCAGTTGTACTGCATATCGCAGCGTTTCCCTTGTTTCTCTACCATTTGTCATCGGTGTCGATCCCAAAGATACACTCCTTGTTGCTTGGCCAGGACCTGGAAGCATTTGGACGTAGCTCTTTTCTCTGACAAGCAACCTTCCACCGATGGGGACACGTCGCAGGTCATATGGTATCAAGAAGACCTTGACGGCTTGCGTAGATGTCTTGACTAGAATCTGCAATTGACCTTTAGGGGCTATGCGATAGCCAGGGAAAGAGGGTGGGTCGTGACCTGAAGGAGAGTGAGACGGTGGACGGGAACCAGAGTACGCGCTGAAGTAATGGTTCTCAAGATCGACCGTGCCGACCCAGGGAGTCTGCTTGGACCCCTGCGTCCTTGCGCCAGCCGTACCGCCCATCTCGGGATTCTCCAGATCGTAATACGTCGCGGAGAAGGGCATGATCAGTGGTTGTGGACACCGTAGATCGCTAGGACACGCTTTGCCTTTGCCGACAGCTCCTATGTGCAAAGTGAATCCTTCGGTGAGGGAATGTGGTGGGTGCGCATGAGACATTCTGGAATGTAGGAGGGAAAGGGGGTATGAGCCGAGTAGTGGGTGCGAGCGGGACAGGGGCGGCGACGGCGTGGCCTGAGGCGAGGTATCGTTTGTATTGGCTCTGCTTCTGGGTGGGGTGCTGGGGTTTGCCGGCGGCGAGGTAGATGCGAGGGTGTCATGATCGATGTGAGAGCCTGAGCCGAGGGGTGAGAGTGAGTGCGAGTGGGGGTACGAATGTCGAGGCGAGCGCCTCGAGGTGGAAGCGGAAGCAGGGGTGAAAGGGGCGTTGGAAGGTTGTCCAGTGCTAGTGCTGGTGCCTGAGCGGGGAATGGGTCTGGCGGAAATACGGCTGGAC